>MJUT01028607.1:199696-221671 GCA_002080005.1 Gigantidas platifrons | reverse complement strand
TTTAAATTTTTCTCTCGTCCTGAATATAGCTGAAAAATTGCTTGCTGGACGTTAAACATCAATCAATCAATCAATCATGTAGTCAAAAGAGAAATCAAATCCTTAAACTATCTTTGAAAAATCTTGTTATTCACTTGAAGACAGAGATGCTATATATACATGTAGTCATTTCTAATTGAGGGGGGAAAATTCTAGCATATTTCAAAACTCAGGTGTGCATATATTTAAGAAAAACATACATTACACTTATATAACTGCCCACACTATTTCTTTATATTTGTATTGCAGTTGGAGATCCAGTTCACAATGGGGAGGGTTATCATCCCATTCACTGGTTTAACCATGTCACATTTTTGTGCCTATCTCAAGTTAGGATTGTCATTTCTTTCAACAATTATCACTTCCTTTTTTGTGTTCAATAATAAGGGGGCCCGGGCAGCTCAACGAGTTAGGTCGCTGGATCTAACAACTCATAAAAGCCTATCACTAATATGGCTTTGTAAATTACAAAAAAGGGTGCACTCGACTCGCAGCCGCAAGTGATAAAGTTTACCAGTTGCTTGCCCATGGTCGGTGGTTCTCTCCAGGTACTCCTGCTTCCTCCACCACTAAAACTGGTCGCCATGATATAGCTGAAATATTGTTGAAAGTGGCATTAAAACACCAAAAATCAAATCAATAATTAAAGGCGAGAACTGATTGTTCTGTTGTCGATATTGGTTGATTGTTGACCATCACCGTTTGAACTTTATTTTAATAATTGGACCAGTATTGTAGTATTGTACAATGATCTTAAGTTTTAAGAGCTATAGCAGTATTGCTACATTAACATTTGCTTGAATACCGATTTATAATTGTTAAGAATTTCACTGTTTTTTGATTGGTTAATTATTTGTGGTCTTTTGTATTTTTTGCCAATTTCCACTTTCAACTTTTCACCTTATTCATAAATAGGATTTACCCTGGAATACTTGTAACTATTTCCAAGGTGTAACAAACACATTCTTTTTTATTTTGTTAAGAACTTACCTTTAGGGCCCTCTTGTATATTACACTTCTCTTTTTTAAATATTTTCTGAAAAACAAATTATCAAAATAAAAAATAACTGTCAAGTGTCCAGTTTCTGCAGCGTAATTAAGTAAACAATCAATACAAACGAAGTGGCCATCGTGGTCGTGATTGTATGGTAGTTAGATATACAACTACCTGTGCAATCAGTGCCTATCACCACTAAAGTTGTGAGTTTGAATCCCACTCATAGCGAGTGAGTAGTAATCAATACAACATTATGTGATCAAGTTTGTCAGTGACTTGCAGCAGGTTGGTGGTTTTCTCTGAATACCCTGGCTTCCTCCACCAATAAAACTAACTGCAATGATATAACTGAAATATTGCTGAAAATGGCATTAGACACCATAACCCTAACCCTAAGACAAATGAATCATATTTTTAATTCCATTAAAGTTTGTAAGTTAATATCTTTTTTGATACCTTTAAAAACACCTGGCCCCGGCGCCACAAAACTAAAATATTCTGAGAAAAAAAATACTCTCAGAATGAAATTTTTTACTCAGTTGAGAATATATCTTCTTTTCTCCACCACAAAACTTTTTTCTCAGATTTGAGAATGTTCTCAATTGAGTAAAAAAAAATTCAACTACATATGTAGCATTCTTCTTCTTGTCCGGTATATCCCTCTTTTATGTTGCGGAGAACCACTATCGTGTTGATTAAAAATATTTCAATACTATAAAACACAATAAAAGTCTATATATACAAAAAAGGGGGAGTTTCTTCAGTGCACATTGTGGAACTCTCCTGTGTGGAAGATAAAGAAGAACTAGTAAACATCGGGAAAAGGAACGGGAGTTTTGATGTAAGTTGTCAAATTATCGTCTGCTTAACACATTGCATTATAAATATGGACACTAAAGGGAAAAGTGGGTCCATCTGGACCATGGACGAAGAAATGCTGCTCATTGAGCAATCAAAATTAAAAGATAAGGAACTGTGTGGAAAAATTATGGCAGATACCATTGGCATGAGCAATAAACTCTATCGTGGGTCGCCTAAACCGATATTTCTCAAATAAATCATCATCTGTCATGGTTTCTAAGGCATTACTTCCATTTCTGTATACCCTACGACTTGGAATTATTGTATTACTTTCTCTTCTACGTTTCCTTATTATTCTTGACATCATCTTGGATGTTGAGTAAATTACTTAAGTATGGTTTAAACTATTCTCAAATATTTCAGAATATTCTCAAGCTGAATACAAAAAGTTTGCTCAAATAGTTTTGTGGCGGTCAATTTTTCTCAGAATACAAAATTTAAGAATATTCTCAAGCCGAGTACAAAATTTGTACTCAAATAGTTTTGTGGTGTCGGGGCCTGGTTCTTTATGTAGTATAATTCTAAAATCACTCAACATGAGCAATATATCAAAATCACAAAGAGTAAAGTCTTCGTCAATCAACAGATACAAAAATTAAAGGGGGGAAAAGTGCATTTTCTGTCATCCTCAATTGCTAAAGTCACACAAGTGTACAAAAAAGCTTCACTAAATAAATATATTAAAGTGACAAAAAAGTTCCTACCTCAAGCCCTAGTTCTTTCAACACCAGATCAAATGCTCCTGAAGTTAATTTTCCTCCTATATGTTTGAGAAAGTCATCAAAGGAACCACCACCTATAAAATGTAATACAATAAAATATGAGTAACAATCGACTGTGAGGAGCAAAAAAACATGGGCACCTAAAATGTGAAAATCATCAAAAATCAAAAGACAGCTTACTTATTTTAACATTGCTAAAAATTTCATGAGATTTGGTCAAACCTTATCGTCCAGTGGAAAATATTTCAAGCATATTCAGCACCAGAGTTGGTGTTGGTAAACCTAAACACTTGGTGAGTATCAGGCGCCAACCCATGCCAGTGTAGTCAGGCATGGTGTTGGTAAACCTAAACACTTGGTGAGTATCAGGTGCCAACCCATACCAGTGTAGTCAGGCATGGTGTTGGTAAACCTAAACACTTGGCGAGTATCAGGTGCCAACCCACACCAGTGTAGTCAGGCGTGTGGTCAATAGTCAACGACCGTATCCACCTGATCATCCAGGACTCTTCAGACAGCAAGAGATTCTTAATTTGAACAATATTACAAATACAACAAGGGCAACGCAAAGCGTGGCCTATCCCCTCACCTAAACATTTGACCCGGTGACCTTGACATTTGACCTATGACCTTGAAAATCAATAGGGTTCCAAATTCTTTTAAGGACTAAGTATGTACCAAGTTTGGTCAAAATCCATTGAAGGATGTTGATTCTAGTATGTTCACAAGGATGTTATGGATGGACGGACGGAAGGACAGACGGTAGCATTACTAAATCTCTTCGCAACTTCGTTGGCCAAGGGATAAAAAAGGTTTTTGCACAAAGTACCTGGAAGGGTAAAGTTCTCATTACATATTGGTATTGGTACATTCTGGTTCTCTAATAACTAATTGTCTATGATAGAGTTGCCACCAATCTCTATCGTTAAACCAAAGTCTATTACAAACATCTTCGTAGCATCATCTTTGTCAATGTTCAACCTAAAATAAAGAATAACAAAAAAGGGAACATATTTCAAAAGTAACAAAGAAATATTCAAGGAAATTAGATATTTATCCTTTTAGCATTTAAAAGGTAAATAATTTCAGTTTTATCATCAAATAAGCCATTTTTCCTTTGATGTGTGTCGCTGATAAAGTCTGGATCACTGAACCGACCTTAATCCACAAAAATATTAGGTCAGTTCGCAACTCGTATGCGAAAGTTTATTTGTCAATCTGATGTAAAACACACTATCTTCTATATGAATAAAACAGAACAATTTCTGGCTGAAAATAACACTGAGATGCCATACACCATACTACAAGCCAATATAATTGTTTCTTTGTTGGGATTATTTTTATGGGTGTTTAATACCACTTTCAACAATATTTCAGTTATATCGTGGAGGTTAGTTTTATTTGTGGAGTAAAACTGAGAACCCAGTGAAAACCACCGGCATGCCGCAAGCCACTAACAAAGATTATCACATAATGTTGTATCAAGTACACCTCGCCATCAGCAGGATTCCAACTCGTACTTTTAGTGGTAATAGGCACTTTCAACAATATTTCAGTTATATTATGACGGTCAGTTTTATTTGTGGAGGAAAACGGTGTACACAGAAAAAAACAACAGGCCTGTCGCATTAGTCACTGACAAACTTTATCAAATAATATTGTGTAAAGTACACCTTGCCACGAGCAGGACTTGAACTTGCAACTTCAGTGGTGATAGGCACTCACTGATTGCACAGGTAGTTGTAAATCCAACTACCATAAAATCACGACCATGACTGCAGCTTCTCTACAAAGAAGTGGGACTTTTTAAAAACGAGCTATTCATTAAAGGTCATATCAAACTGAGGTAAAGATTTGCAAACCTCCATATGGCAATAAATATTTAAGTAAGCTTTTAGGAATTCTCATTTAAAATGTAGGAAGAATTGCATGCAGCCAGCTTAAATTTTTGTTATTTTGATATGGAAATAAAGATAACTTACTTGATATGTATATCATTAGAGATTGGTATAATTCTCTCTGTACCTGTAAATACAATAAAGATTGAAATTTTCATATAAATATTTAAAATTTCATTTAAAAAAATTTTTAATTTAAAAAAAATTACATAAAATTTGATATCTATAATTATTTATTTTGGTTTTAAGAGTTCAGGTTTAAAATATCTTAATTGTTCATTATCTATAACAATTAAACCTCTTTTGAGAAATCACCTGTCTTGAAAGATCACAGAAGGGAAATTCTCCAGAGAAAAGTTTCATGGTATGATGTAATATAAATATTTTAAACTATATTTCACTAAAACATGCTAGTAAATGACATACCCCACTTGTAACTGATCAGAACCAACGTTTCCTTCCATTTCTCAAAGCCAACGGTAACAATAAAATTACAGAAGTCCACATCAATAAATACTTTAAATGCCTTAGTATAGGGTGGGATATGAGGTCCAAGATCAAGTGTAAAATCGGCACAGGCGTCAATCCTTACACAATTAGATGATACAGAGTAGTACAAATGTTCCTTCAGAAATTCATTGGTGATTTCTGGTAATAATGATACATCCTTGCCGAATATCGTGCAACCTGTAATGTGGGAAAAAAAGATGACAATGAATTTGGCATAATTAATTTCTTTACCAATATAATCTTGTGGGATTTCCTCTGTGATGCTCCAGTTAATGTTGAGGAGTGCTGAATAAAGTGGCTTTAATTCAACGGGCTGGTCAAACCAAAGACTATAAGTTAGTAGCACCTGACATGTTGGTCTAGTATTAAACAGGCATCATCACCATCTCATCAATGCTGTCATTCAACATCTCATTTGAAATTAAATTGTGTAAGAAGATGACCGCTTAGTTAAACCGTTCTGCAGAGACGATAATAAACAATGGATTTTCATAAAGTACTGCATTGACTACGATTATACCTAGCGGGAATTTTGGTGCCGTAAAATCTGATTCAACCCACCATTTCTTTGGAAATGCCTGTACCAAGTCAGGGCCATTGTGGTTTTCCCAGTTATCCGGTTGTTGACTGATTTTGTCTGTTTGTTGACTTATGAGTTTTGCCTTTCCCTTTGGAAGATTGCTCGGTGTTCGGTAATTTTGTTATTACCCTTATTTATACATAAACATGTTTGTACTAAGATATCGCTGAAAAATTGTACACTTGGTGTTCAACAACAATCAGTAACATTTTTGATGGTTTATATTTGCAAGAGCTCTTGACTGATTGATTGTTGGATGTTTATTGTTCAGTGGCAAATATTTTAATAAATAAATAATTGGTATTTCTAACAAAGCAAAAACACCCAAGAAGTATCTTTTGTTACTAATGGACAAGGAAGGATGTTTCAGACAACAGGAAAATAGATCTTTTTCTACGAAGACATATTTTATTAAACATGTTTTAATCTTACGTCTATCGTCATTCCTAATTCTCTCCATCCATTGTTGTACTGTTCCAGTGACAGTAAGTCCACGTTCATGTAACTCTTTCATCAGTTGTCCTTTGGTCATATTTTCTGGTCTGGGACATGGTCCGGTAGAAAGAAGCAAATCCTAAAATTAATTTTGGTCAAAATATAAAATCAATACATTTTACTTCAAAATTAAAATTAACAGTTAAACAATAATGGAATATATTATGCCACATAAATTGGTAAATAGTGAAATGAAAAATTTTATCAGTTAAGCACCAAACTAAAAAAATAGCTTTTATCATAAACTATAAACCTGTGGAAGTCCGAGAGCTTTGAGTAGTTCATGTGAAGCAGTTTCTATGGCTTGCTTTAGTGCCTGTTTCCCAGCATTCTTTAATCTTTCTAAAACTGCTTCCTTACTGAAGAATTTTGCCCAGTCAACTGAAATATAAAAATGAATATTTTTAAATGAACATACCTAATCTTTCCTTTTACCGAAATTAAATAAAATTTCATTTATTTTTGCCATTCCCTATTTGCTGGATGTAAAAATATGATCTCGCTTTTGTAATTTTTGCAAGAGTTGACTAAGTTTATAAGTGACTTAGAATTGACCCACTGCTTTTTCTCTACAGGTTCTTTGCTGGATTCTTCCACCAATAAAACTGATCATTACAATACAATTGAAATATTGTTGAAAGTAGCATTTAACATCAATAACCGTAATCCTGCAAATAAAAGATTATACTGACTATATGAAAAATAAGTCATGAAGGTAAAGGGTGGTACAGGAATTGTTCTATTTATTAATGTTTTGTATGCTAACAGGTGACAGATAGGGTCAGAAAATATTATGCTCTTTCAACAGGCCATGTCCACTTATGGTTTGGAAGTCATCAGATGATGGACAGGTTCAGAAAATAATATTTCTTCTCAATATGCCACCAACAATCACTCCTATTAACTTTTAATTCATAAAGACCTGCTGCAACTTGAGTTCATGTGACAGCAGTCACCATTCTCCAAACAGAAGACACTCATTTGAATCCCACTCTAAAGTTGAGTTGTTCATGTAACTGTGCAGCACAATTAGCCGACACCCTCTTTTGGTTGGGTATGTACACACTGAAGCAAAGAAACTACTTCCACACCTCAAGAGCTCACCTCAAGAGAGATGATACATTTCAAAGTTAAATGCTAGTACTGTGAAACCTGTCTAAACCAAACCTCCTTGGGACCAGCTTTTGTGTTTGGAATAGACAGGTGTTCAATTTGTACAAACCTTTTGGCCAATCAAATGTACCATCAGGATGGCAGATAGGTAGTGGTAGAATAGCATCCTTCAACAGGTCGATGTATATCACACAGTTAGATGTATCAGTCTGATCACAAAATCCTGCTCCTATGGTAGCAAACGCTTCAGAATCTGTCATCTGGATCTCCAACCTGTAATATTTGTTGAAGGTGAAGACAAAAACAATGTCAAGTCAAATGTCTATATATTCATCTAGATCTCCAATCTATAATATTTGTTAAAAGTGAAGAAAAAAACAATGTCAAGAGTCAATATATAAAGGTCAGCATTTAAAAATGTTAAATCAAAGGATAAAAGTCAATATATTCTATCCAATTGATATGTATCTGTAAAATTATAGAACTTGACTCATAAATTGAAGAAAATTTTATTATAATCGACATTATAATATATGCATAGGTCAAAGGTCATACACAATACCATGTTCCTTTTATTCTATTTAGTTCATGCAACTTATGTCAACATTCTAGCAGCACCAACATATGGAGTATATATCTCTCAGTAAATACGATATTTCAGAGCTTATGTTTCCTATCATGCTTTCTGTGACAGAGGTTGTTGCTAACAAGGAAGATAATGAACCACAAGTTCCTAGTTGTAAATGTGAAGTCATCACTACAAAAGTTTAACAGTCGTCATCATGATTTGGTTAACAGTTACACAGGTAACCATGGATATTTATATGTTCTGTATGTCATAGTAACGATCTTGTCCCTCTTTTCACATTTATGACTTATCACCAGACATTTAACATCAGTAACAAGACAGGTGCAATCAGTGGAGAAAAAACTCCTTACACTTCAGGAGCACATTAGAACCTTATATTCAGTGTGGTATGTGTTGTTCAATCTTTAGCTTTGGGTTTTTTTTTGTCCTTTTCTTTTGGCATTTTATTGTCTGATTATCCATTTGCATCATACATATGCAATAAAATTCTAACTATTATGATAGTCAAACCTGTCCATAAAGACACCTCTATTAAGCAGTCACCTGTATTAAAAGGTCACTTTTTTTTTTCCTGTTTATTGAAAATTTCATATGAATTGAACCTCTTTTAAGAGGTCACCTGTCTAAAAAGACCACCTTTTTGTTGTCCCAAAGGTCACCTCTTAATACAGCTTTGAATGTACATAAATTCCCAACTATAACTACACCTTAACTTACTTCATAATGACCTCTATGCCTCCAAGAATGTCTAGTTTAATTCCAGTTTTTATCTCCTTCTTTATTCCTAAAATAAAAATCAAAGCAGTCAGAGTTTTTACATATCTTTTAAGTTTAATTGTATTGCATATTAGCTGTAGCTAATTCCATTTTTTAGTTTTAATTTAGTTTAAATAAATGCCAGGTGAATATATCAGTGGTCCCTAAACAGGACCTGCATTTCAAAAGTCATGTGTTATGTTCTTATTTTAAGTTCAATAAGTTAAGGTGAGAGGTGACTGTTTGTTTTGTTGATATTGGTGGAATTGCTGACCATCACTTTTTTAAACTTTTGTTTCATAATAAAAAATCATCCAGCCTGATAGTCTAGCATGGTTGAAATTTAAAGTTAAATATCTTTGAATATATATCCATATCACAGGCCATTTTAGACTAAACATAGCAGCAATTTTATCTTTTCTGTGTGAAAATGTTTTAGACACACACCCATGGAAGTAATTTAAAAGTGCTATCTCTGGATGACATTCATTTTCAATGGAACAGCCCATATCTAAGTAATTTGAAGTTATTTTTTTGCGTGTTACAGGTATCCATTTTGTCAACCCCCTCCAAGAGGGTGTGCCGGGGGTAGAATAGGCACCAGGTTTCTCCGTCCTAGAGGCACTAGTCCTCTAAAAGGGGTCAACCCGCGGAAACCCCGGGGTATAGAAATGGGACCGAGAGTTTCTTCGGCTTGAAGGGGCGTCCATCGGTTGTGCGGGATGTATAAATTCACAACCAACCCGTCCTTCGGATGAGACGTAAATAAAACTGAGGTCCCGTGTTGAGAGATTGCCACCTTCTTCGCACGTTAAAGAACCCAGTGTAACAGCTCATTATGGGCATTATGCTCATGATGAGTGGTCCATAGGAGACCTGTTGCACTGGCAAAATTCTCCGTCCCTACCCATCACATTTCCTTGTTTCGAGTCCTGTGGCGTTTAAATTATTCTCGTCCTGAATATAGCTGAAAAATTGCTCGCCGCTGGACGTTAAACATCAATCAATCAATTCATTTTGTCTCTGTTTCTACGATTATTCAGTTGGATTTTGGAATTGTTCTGACATTGTGGTATTTTCTTTTGCTTTTCATTTTATTTGAATATTTACCATCAAAGTCCAATTTTGGGAAAGCTATGCTTCCATGCCAGCCATCTATACCATAATGGAACTCCATCTGACAAGGATCAAACCTGGCATAGGCCTTCACTGTGTGTAGGAACATGAAGAGTTTAACATTGATGCAGCATTCTACTCCCATACACATTGGGTCAAATGTACACACTAGGTCTTTAGGCATGGTGAAGGACATCAAAGGACATTCTGAAATAAAACACAGGTAAATAGTTTTTCAATATTTAGGACTATAAAACTAGTTTAGCTCCACCACTTTTGATTGAAGTGTCTGTATCAAGTTTAGAAAGTGATCGGTCATGCATATGTGTGTTAGAGGGTATCGATGTTGCCTCTTTCTATGATTTGTCAATTGGAATTTGTAACTGTTCCAACGGTGTGGTATTTTTTGTTTTTCATTTTATTATTTACAGTATTTATATAGCGCATTATCTAATTAAAAATTACTCTAAGCGCTTTTATTATACAGCATGTCTATATCCATACACATAGGGTCAAAGGTACAAACTAATGTCCTACATTATGGTGAAGGACAGCGACAACTGCATTAATTTGATACAGAGGAACTACAATATAATATAAATTATAAATTTCAATAGTTTCATTATTTTCTTTCCATAAAATATAAGCTTCATTCCCACAACCAAATTTTTACTCAACTGTTGGTAAAATATGACGAAATTATGTGCAAGTAGGTTCAGGTCAGTTTGGGTTAATCTATTACATCCAACACAACTTTTTGTAAATCATTGACGGGTTGGTCATTTACAACAGAGGTAGTATAAAAATAACATACAATACAAACACTACATACGATTATCCTTTTGTGTAAGTTGTTTAATCATGTCCTCCCGAGATCCTGAAGCTGCTTTTCCTCTTTCCATTAATTCTTGTACAAGCTGTTCATCTGTAGCTTGAGCAGGATTGATGCACGGTTTGTTGTCAATAATTTTCTGAAATTGTGAAAAAAGGAAATAAAATTAAATTCTTGTTTCTTTAAACAGTGCTAAAATTAAACTGTTTTATATAGAAGAGTGTACGTTTAAAGCCAGTTATATCTAAAATAGACAACAACTGTGCCATATGTGCAGGATACTACTGTATAAAGTCCAATAATCCTTAAACAATGATGATTTGATTTTTGGTGTTTAACGCCACTTTCAACAATATTTCAGCTATATCATGGCGACCAGTTTTAGTGGTGGAGGAAGCCGGAGTACCCGGAGAGAACCACCGACCATTGGCAAGCAACTGGTAAACTTTATCACTTGCGGTTGCGAGTCGAGTGCACCCTTTTTTGTAATTTACAAAGTCGGGCGCGAACCCACGCCGTATTGATGATAGGCTTGTATGAGTTGTTAGATCCAGCGACCTAACTCATTGAGCCACCCGGGCCCCCTTAAACAATGAAAGTGGAATACATCAAAATATAACATCATTCATAAAGTTTGAAGTTATTCTTCTACATAAAGAAAATCTTACAAGGAACAAAAAAAGCTCAACAATGGTTGAAAAACAAATGTCCCACAAACAGAAAAACACATTTTTGGTACCTTGTGGGCATCTTGTTTTTGCAGCGACAGCCGTCTTGGATTTCAAATCGGAGCAAAAAACATAAAACTTTGTAAATGACTACTTAATGTACATTTCCACCAATTTTGGTTTCAATTAGCCATGCAGTTTTGGATTGGATCAAAATGTGAAAAGTTTACAAGCGACCACAACAGATGAATAGTGATGACAATAAAAATCAAATAAAAAGAATACAAGATACATGAGCTTCAATGTTTTAAACAAGTATACATGTGAAAGGATCTGAATTTCCAACGGCAACGTCATATGTCATGGTTTTTTTATGTTCAATGAATTGAGGTGAGATGATTGCTTGTTTATTTGATATTGGTGGAATTGTTCACCATCACAGTTTAAACTTTCTTTTCATAATGTGCAATCATACTTTTAAGCATTAAATCCTACCTTGATTGTTTTCATAACTTCTGCCATTTTCTTTGCACTATCTTTCATTCCAAGTTTGTCAATAAAATTTAATATAGTTCCCAACTTTAATCTCTTCAGAGAGAATTTTTTAAAGAAACTATCAGCTTTGTGTAGTAGTGTTGTAAAAGGATCTAAAAATAAATTTTGTATAAGCTTAGAATCTTGCCAACTGCCATGTAACCTTTGCATAAAGGTTTGATTAAACAGTAAGACCTGTTTAAACCGAACACCTTTGGGACTGAAGAATTTGTGCAGTTTAGACAGGTGTTTGGTTTACACAGATTCAAATTACATAGACATTTAGCTTACTTATGGTTCAGCTTAGACAGGTTTAACTGTATTTAAAATACTTGTGACTGAACGACGTGATATCATGCCGCTAGTGACATATTTGGATTATATGCAGGCACCACCATCATCATCATTTCAGCGGTAAATAACTTATCATCAAGATGATGCAAGGAAAAAATTGCTCACTTGGCATTAAAAAAACAATAGACCTTTTTCCCATTTCAGACTTTCATTCTAAAATCATAAGTTGTACAGGAGTTATTTCCCTTTAAGCCTGACAAACGGGTAAATTTTCTCTAGCACTTTTCCTTTGCTGCCTGCAACTGAACCAGCTATTGAAATTCTGCCAGTCGAGTTTTCATTGGTTAATTTAAAGTTCACTTGGACGTAAAGGTTAAAATGAGTTATGTCAGATGTTTATGATGTGTGGCATATTTGATTTACCATTTTAATCAGACTGTACCTTTACAAATATCCAGTCCTCGAAACGACAATTTGAATTTTCTAATCTGAATCAAATTCTTGGGCTGGAGGACTGAAACATTTACTGGTCTTGGGCAGGAGGACTGAAACATTTACTGGTCTTGGGCCAGAGGACTGAAACATTTACTGGTCTTGGGCCAGAGGACTGAAACATTTACTGGTCTTGGGCCAGAGGACTGAAACATTTACTGGTCTTGGGCCAGAGGACTGAAACATTTACTGGTCTTGGGCCAGAGGACTGAAACATTTACTGGTCTTGGGCCAGAGGACTGAAACATTTACTGGTCTTGGGCCAGAGGACTGAAACATTTACTGGTCTTGGGCCAGAGGACTGAAACATTTACTGGTCTTAGGCCAGAGGACTGANACCTGTTTAAACCGAACACCTTTGGGACTGAAGAATTTGTGCAGTTTAGACAGGTGTTTGGTTTACACAGATTCAAATTACATAGACATTTAGCTTACTTATGGTTCAGCTTATACGGGTTTAACTGTATTTAAAATACTTGTGACTGAACGACGTGATATCATGCCGCTACAGTGACATATTTGGATTATATGCAGGCACCACCATCATCATCATTTCAGCAGTAAATAACTTATCATCAAGATGATACAAGGAAAAAATTGCTCACTTGGCATTAAAAAAAAATAGACCTTTTGCCTATTTCAGACTTTCATTCTAAAATCATAAGTTGTACAGTAGTTATTTCCCTTTAAGCCTGACAAACGGGTAAATTTTCTCTAGCACTTTTCATTTGCTGCCTGTAACTGAACCAGCTATCGAAATTCTGCCAGTCGAGTTGGTTAATTTGGTTAATTTAAAGTTCACTTGGACGTAAAGGTTAAAAAGAGTTATGTCAGATGTTTATGATGTGTGGCGTATTTGATATACCATTTTAATCAGACTGTACCTTTACAAATATCCAGTCCTCGAAACGACAATTTGAATTTTCTAATCTGAATCAATTCTTGAATTTACTTTTATATAGTTCTAAATAAAAACTTGAAACATTTTCTGGTCTTGGGCTGGAGGATCGATACTCATTGTGAGGACTGCTTCTACTAAATAATAAATAAAAGAACGTTGGCCACTGGTCCCCCGACGCCAAGGTTATATTGTAAGATTAAATTTTGAAACTACTGTAAACTAGAGGTTCAGGTGAGCTTGTATCACTCACCTGACTTAAATAATTCTGAAAGGGGACCACCCAAAGACCATTTTGAAGTATAAAAAAAAAGGGGAGTAACTCTGGTTAGATTTGTTGAAAAATCATCATTATCGAACTTGACCTAGATATTCATGAGTTACACTTACATACCAACCCTAGTTTCAATCTGACTTTTTGTTCACAAATTATAATTTGGAAACCAAAATATTAGCAATTTTGAAGTATAAAAAGGGATGTAACTCTGGTAAGATTTGTCAAAAAATTATCGCTATCGCACTTGACCTAGATATTCATGAGATACACTTACATACCAAACCTAGTTTCAATCTGACTATTTGTTCCCAAGTTATCATCTGGAAACCAAATATTTAGCAATTTTGAGGTATAAAAAGGGGCACAACTCTAGTAAAAATTGTCGAAAAATTGTCATTATCGAACTTGACCTAGATATTCATAAGATACACTTACATGCCACACCTAGCTTCAATTTGACTTTTCATTCACAAGTTATCATCTGGAAACCAATTCGAGACACATGGACGAAGTATAAAAAGGGATGTAACTCTGGTAAGAATTGTCGAAAAATGATCGCTATTGAATTTGACCTAGATATTCATGAGATACACTTACATAACAAACCTAGTTTCAATCTGACTGTTTGTTCCCAAGTTATCATCTGGAAACCAAATACTTAGCAATTTTGAAGTATAAAAAGGGGCACAACTCTAGTAAAAATTGTCGAAAAATTGTCATTATCGAAATTGACCTAGATATTCATAAGATACACTTACATACCAAACCTAGCTTCAATCTGACTTTTCATTCACAAGTTATCATCTGGAAACCAAGCACACGGACGGACGGATGGATGGACGACACCCATTTCTATAGTCCCCTTCGACGAAGCGTCGGGGGACAAATATTCTCTTAGCATCTAGCACAACTTAAATGACCTTTCATCCAGGTGAACCAAAGAAAATATTCTCTTGAGCTTTTCCTCTAACCGAACCTGCTAGCAAGATCCATTGCTTGATCCAGCATATTGTTTTGGGATAAGATTATAATAAGATTTTATGAGAAATATTGTGGAAAACAGTAGTCCCCCTCTCAGAAGACCATCGCATCTGCAATGAAAAAGAGGCCTTTCGAGAGGGGTGGTCTCTCTTGGCGGAACAATTTAGTAGTACAGTGGAACCTTTCTAATCCGGCACACCAAGGAACCAGGGAAATGTGTCGGATTGCACAGGATGTCGGAATACTCGGGTCTCATTTTAAATAACAGAAATACTTTCGGACCATAAATTTTTGTCGGAGGTCACAGGATGTCAGAAAACTCGGATTGCAAAAGTTCCACTGTATTGTACTATTTCAGTGTATTTGAAATCTGGACTGAAAAAAAGGGGGGTTGAATATAAGAGAGGAACTACTGTAGTAGGGAAAATGATTTGGATCACGAGTCTGATAAAAAAATATACATACTTTTACCACCAAACAATGATCTTTTCTTTCTAAATCCAGCATTCTGTAATTTGCTGTACATTCCGTTTGGATCCTCTGAAGAAAAAAATTTACAAGTATATTTGTTTTGAACAAAATCCTATCACAGTTCATTCAATACTTAATTCAAAATTTTAAACTTTTAATTTTAAAATTAAAGTTCTATGAATTGAGATATAAAAAATACTATCAAAACAAAATATTTCCTATGTCACATTTTTTTGGTAATTAAAAATAACTGTTTGGGTTACCTTGGGTAATTACAAGGCCACTTTCAACAATATTTCATTTATATCATGGCAGTCATATTTTTTTGGTGAATACCAGGAGAAAACCAATGATTCCGGCAAGTCAACTGAAAAACTTTATCATATAAATTTGCATAGAGTTGTCACAGGTGAGAATCAAACATACAACTTTAGTGGTGATAGGTACGGATTGCATAGGTAGAAGGTACGAATTGCATAGGTAGATGTTATTTCAACTATCATACAAATCGCGGCTATGATGACCCATCAAACCCATAAAATGGATCTCAAGACTAAAATCAAAGACAGAAGGAAAGATATGCACTTCAATTTTTTTTTATTGTTTTTCAATCTAACTTAATTATTTAAATTAGAGGTGTGTAAAAATAATTTGTATATGTAAATGTATATGTGAATTAGGGGTGTCGGTTTTGCCTCTACGATTTTTCGACTGGGCTTTAGAACTGTTTCAACAATGTGGATTTTTTTTTTTCATGTTATTGATACACATACGTTTGATATTAGCCACTTCTGTTCCTGGATCATCAGTAGAATCCATCGATTTAGGATCATCAAAATCAGTATTCTCTAAATCAGGACTGGTATCAGTAGACTGATCATCCCCAACAAGACGCAATATACAGTCTGCTGCTACGGTCTCAAACTGAAAAATAATATAACAATAAAACTACTTGAAAAAAAATGTAATCTTGTGTCCGCGCCTCCTTTCCATATACATGTATAAGGGTTAGGGTTGGGATTATGGTGTTGAAAGTCACTTTCAACAAATATTTCAGTTATATCGTGGCGGTCAGTTTTATTGGTGGAGGAAACCGGAGTACCCTGATGAGAAAGTCACTGATAAACTTTTATCACATAATGTTGTATCGAGTATACCTCGCCATTAGCAGTATTTAAACTCACAATTTTAGTAGTGATAGGCACTGATTGCACAGGTAGTTGTAAATCCATGTACCATACGATCACGACCACGACGGCTCCCCTTTCCACACACAAACTGAAGATCTAATACAATGACATTCATGATTATAATGATTTGTTGACTGTTATTTAAATTGAATGAGATGTTTCACAGTCAGTTACACTCTAGAGAGTCTGATTTGTCTAAAGAAAAAGATGGGAAAAAAAGAAATGAACAGTTGTACTTTATCACTTGTGTTTCCAAATAAAACGTTTGTGCCAGGAAATCGAGAGGTCATGTATTTGTGTGTTAGGGGAATAAATTTTGCCTCTTTCTCGATTTTTTTATTGGATTTTGGAAATGTTCGGACAGTTTTTACATTTTATTCCAAAAAACTTCTCTTTACCTTGAGTAAAACAATTATTACCTTGAATTAGGTACACAACAAACTCACTTCCAAACTAGTTTATAATCATCACATTTCTGAATCCACTCTGGGACTGTAAATGGTCTAGCTTCTAAAAACCTGGTAGGGTCCATGAATCCACCGTCTTTCTAAAAAGCTATATGTATGTGGTTCACACAAGCAGGAGAATGACTTGCTGTACCAATCTTAACTCCTGCAGATATCTGTATGAAAAATTATTGAAATTACAATGCAGTGTTAAGGTTATCATGTTAAACGCTACCTTCAACAATATTTTAGTTATATCGCGGTGGTCAGTTTTATTGGGGGAGGAAACCGGAGGACCCAGAGAAAACCACCGACCTGTCACAAGTCACTGACAAACTTTATCACATAAAATTGTATTAAGTATACCTTGCCTGAGCAGGATTCGAACAGGTAGTTATAAATCAAACTACCATACGATCACGACCACAAGGACCCTGGTTTAGATTTTGGCAATAGAAATACAGACAAACCTGTATTAAGAGGTCACCTTTGGGACAAAGACAAAATGGTCTTCCAAGACAGTGATTCTCTTAAAAGAGATTCAATTCATAAAGTAATATTTTATGACAAGACAAGAAAAAGGTGACATTTTCATACAGGTGACCACATTGGCAAGTTTGACTGTATATGTAAGCCATAATATTGTCCTGTGAAAATGTGTCTGATTGTATCTTTTTCAAATAAAAAATCCCCAACAGACCAAAAGAAGTCACCTCTGCACTTTATTCCGTCCTCGGACTTTATCATAGAAAACAATTGTAACAGAGGACAATATTTCATGGCGGACACTATTTAATCCTACATACAGTTGACTCTCGTTGTCTCGAACTCGGTTCACTCGAATTTCCGGTCGAATTTTTATCGAAGTCCCGAACTTCTGTTGAGTCGAATTCGGACAAGTTGAAATTTCGGTTGTCTCGAATAAAAGTTTTGGTCCCGAGATGTAGAAAGCCATATTATTTACATTCGTTAAGTCGAATTTATCTGTCAAAACATGTGTATTACCTTGGGATTAAAATCGGATCACAGGTGAAACATCCGGTCATTGACTTTGACATTTTTACCTTAGGCTATTTCACATGTTTATTTTAACAATCTGTCAAATTAATTAGTGATAAAAATTGAATTGGCTTGGTATAATATATTATGACACTGGTTAAATGTGTACAATCAAAAATTATCGATTTATAATAAGTGAGCTTGGTCGGCATACATCAATGATTGTGAAAAGTACACAACGGAAGTGTTTTATCTATTGATTTATTTGTCGGAAATTAATTTTCATTAAACATGTATAATTTCTCAATTTTGAGAGATTTGAAAAAAATGTTACTCTAATTTAACAGTTGTAATAAAAGGGGAAATCACGCTATTTTTCAGAATTGGCGTTATTTTCAGTCGAGAATAGTTTTCTTCTACACTTTATTGAATCAATGCAACAAAACAGATAAACATAATCATACACACAAAAAAAAAAGATATCTAGAAGTTATCAGTCGTTCCACAAGATTCAACAAATTTAACAGAAAAAAAAACAGCAACAAAAATATTGAATAAGTTTAAAATCGTTCCGAGAAACAAGACATGCGATGCTGGTTTTAGCTCTTCAAAATTTCGCTCGAGTTGTCTCCCTTTCGTCGTTAAACAAACTACACTTCCGGTATTTACATAGCTCCTCTTGAGTCGAATTACGGTTGACCCGAATTTTTTCCATGGTCCCATCGAATTCGAGATAACGAGAGTCAACTGTATATACATTCAAACCTTGTTATTTCAAACTTGTATGTCTTTCTTTCTAACTTAAAATAAAATATGGTCTGTAGTACTAAGTTAGTATAAAGTACCATGGTTAACTCAAATACTCAAAATCATTGGTCAATTCAACTTCTACATAATGATGTTCTGTTGTATCTATAATCCATAAAGAATTTCTTTCTTTCAACTTCTAAACATCTGAAATGGCTGATCAAAATTGTAATATTTCTCTTACATTCCCATAGAACAGATAATATGATAATTGCACTTCCCCACATTTATCTGGGACATTTGTGAGTGGTAATAATACCCTTTCTCGTAAAATGACATCGTAGAACATATGATGTCAACATTTTTCTGCAAAATCATAATTTTTCCACTCACAAATGTCCCAGATGAATACAGGAATGCAGTTATCATGAAAGGGTCTATTAAACCATTAGTCAGTCAATGATATTCTGAGAAAGATTTACACTTTATGACAGTAACACTGACTTACAAGTTTGCCGATGTACTCTGGATCATCCGAGTGTTGAATGTTTGATTCTGGTCTAATATTAGTGATATAAATGTGAACATCCTGTAGCGAGCCCCCTGTAGCTCTAATTTCTATCTCATCGTCTCTATCTGTCCTCATAATATAGCCTGGGAACTGAGCAACAATCTATAATGAAATCATAGAGTTAGTGAGTGATTGTGATTTAATACCAAATCAGCAATTTTTCAGCTATATCATGGCGAGAACAAGTTACATATATTCAATGAGATGATGATGATGAGGCCCGCTTTGTACTAGACCACCACACTTAGTTGGACTATAATAGTGCTAGTTCACTGAAACAATAGTCTGAGGATAGACATGTTGCCCCACTGAGACACATTATCTTGATTCCGAGCCAACCAGTCTTTGTTCTTTCTCTCAATGCTGCATGATTAGCAAAGAAGCAACAAATACCAATTTTATAATCATTGTAGTTTTACCATATCGTGGCTTGAACCCATGATATACCACACTTGAGGCAGGTACACTAACCATTACACAACTGATGAACCCACGATATACCACACTCGAGACGGGCACACTAACCATTACACAACTGATGCGGTTACAACAAAATCATAAGAATAATGCTAATAGTAAATAGCATGGCTTAAAATCTTAACATAATTCTGTACATATTAAGGATATTACATCTTTCCTCTTTAGTTTTGGAATTTATTACAGTCTTCACGAATAACTTTTTGACCCATAAGCCATTCAGATTTCTTGAGTTGTAGAATTCAGGAGTCCGAATGCAAATTTACTGGCCCGAATAAAAACAAAAATAATTTCACATGTTTATTATTATATCAATTGGCAGTTAATTGTCTATTCTCTCACAAAAATATCAAGCTTTTCCTGCAGTGGTTGCTTTCAACCAAGGGCTACCAATTTTCCATTTCTCGTTTTAGTAACACAAATTAACTGTATATATATTTTTCTGAACATTGTTTGTTAAAACAAGTCTACTTTCAAATAAACATTTTGCAGAATTTATTTTTTTTATATAACAATAAATCAATCAATCACAATAGGAATGTATAGATATATGCTTTTTGAAAAATTCTCACAAAACGCCAATCGAGTTGACTTTTCTTTCTATCACACATAAATAGTGGTTAGTGTTATGGTGTATATCATGTATTGATCTTTAGTGCAAGTGGACAAAATTCTTCCTAACATCCAATTTCCCCCTTTATATTTCATATAAATGACTGGTTAATTTTCTTTAAGTAGCGTTCGCTTTCGAAAAAAAAAGAAATTGAATGAGATAAAAGAACGAAAAAAGAACAAAATAAAGAGAGGGGAAAAAGTAACACGCTTGCAATCCTGGTATAGTAATTTCAAAATTTAGTCAATGAAGCGCCCCCATGGGGACCAACCGGTTAATCGAGAAAAGCCCCGTTTCTTTGATAGATAATTGCATTTGCTGTAAAACAGAGCTGTTACAAAACATGTAGTTTCATGACTTTCGCCTTTATCGCCATACATTTGATACAAAAGGTATATTTATTAATTCTATATTATTTTTCAACTTATTTCGTGCAGAAACATATTTTGTGCAGTATAAAAAATAATGTTCAGCAGTTTCAGGACCATCTCCACATGAACAAATTGGATTTTCTATTAAATTACTTCTGAAAAGATCTGAACTTAAAGAACTACATTTTTGGCATAATTCTGGCATGAAGTATATTCAGGTTTCTATTGCCGATGAAGTGATATGTTGGAGGCCAGGGGAATTGAACGTATTTTAGTTTTATTTTCCTTTTAAAATTAAAAATATTATTTTTATAAATACATAAAACAAAATTCATAGTGAGTTAATAATCCACCTCGTGACTAAAATGCAAGAAATCAAGTACAATTAAGTGTAGTTGATCAGATACAAAAGTCACCAAGGGCCGGAGCTATATGGATACCTCACTATGTCAATATTCCTTTTCAATTAGACATAGTAGTATACTCCAGTTTGCATTAATTTTGAGAGTAAGTCCTCCTCGTGACTGATACAAGGGAACAAATATATACATAAAAAAAAAATATATATTAATCACAAACATATTAAATAATAAAGATACACACATGAATCTATAGAGTGTTAGTAGAACACGTAATAGGGGAACTTAAATGCTACAAAGTGATTGGTACGTTGTGGGGATGTCCAAGGACCAAGCTAAAACGTATTGCTGAGATTTGCGCTGGTCTTGTGTGCAGAAGACCGCAGCTTTTTTTTTATATTGATTTAACAAATAAAACCAAATTAACGATAATTTTTCTGTTTCAATTTTGAGACGTCCCCCTCAGATTATACTATCATTGTCGTAGTCAGTATTCCGAGTCCGATTGTTTGAAATCCTACATGTATATCCACTCATTTATATATTACCTGTAGTGTATACAGTAACGCTCGGCAAAATCGTGAAAAAACCCGAGAAATATCAAGGTTATTTAAACACTTGCCTTACACCTGTTTTTTTTTAATACCAAAAATTGTACCATTAATAATAAATTAATAAATAATAAATTCAGATTTTCTATTTATAATAAATCTCATTTACAAAACCACTGATATTTGTTCAATTTTTAACGCTGATTTAAGCTTTAGTCGCAACAAATTTATATTTTTCTCTTTAAACTGTCGAAACATAACATTTATTTAACTGTAAAATTCACCCCCTTTTTTCCCTTTTTTCTTGTTTAAATCAATGATCAACAATATTCCAGAATCAAACAAATGAATAAATATAACATAGCATCTTTCCTTTACATTGTCAAGATTCTATATTTATAAACTATTGACCTGAGTAACCTTGCTAAACCATGCAGATTCAGTGTGTTTTAAATCGGTCATCCAATCAGGACGCTCATTATTGTCCAAGATAAAAATACATGGCTAAAATTAGCTGTGAGTATTTCT
>MJUT01028607.1:144690-160183 GCA_002080005.1 Gigantidas platifrons | reverse complement strand
GAAACGGTTCGGATTTAATAATACCTTTTTGTAGACTCTCAATCACAACTGAATCTTTTATTCCATCTACTGTTAAACTCTGGAACCGGCTAGATCAATCTGATCGTAATCTTGACACATTAACTAAATTCAAAAAAGCCATTCGAAAGGAACAGTCAGATAATACAAAACGTATCCCGAAACATTGTTATTATGGTCCCAGAAAACTTAATATCATTCTAACTCAACTTCGTAACTCGTATTCATTTCTAAATTATGATCTATCAAAGGTCAATATAGTAAATGATGCTGCTTGTTCCTGTGGAGCCCCACGGGAAGATGCATTCCATTATTTTTTTACTTGTCCTAAGTATACCGAAATAAGACTTAATATGATGAATAATTTAAATTGGGTACAGACAATCGATCTGAATATACTAACTCGCGGGTCCGATGACTTAACATACGAAGAAAATATTAATATCTTCAAACACGTTTTCAATTTTATTAAATCTTCAAAAAGATTCCTTGTAGTATAATTACTCGATAATTATCTACTCTCCAACCTCGCATCCATCCAACACAATTTTTATTTTTTGTTATTAATTCATATATTACTTTATTTACAATGTATTTTCTATATGTATTATATGCATGCTCAGAATGATCATTATACTATGTGAAATTATTGTATTAATGGGAGAAGACTTCATAAGTTGGCAAAACTTGTGTCCTATCCCTTTTGTTAATTTAACAAATAAAATCATCATAAACTAAACTAGTGTTCGACCCGGTTCCAAGTATCCGAATATCCGGTGTGTTTCTGACTAACAAACAAAATATGTAGTGATTTTTTTTTATATTCGGTAATAATTTACAAAATTTCAAACAAGTTCTAACCAAAACACATATAAAACTCTAAACTGCATAACAATATAATAAAACATATTTTATTTATTTTTATGTTTATTTAAAACGAATTAATCCAAATTATGCATTTGAATATTTTGACAACGTGGTATACTATATACATGATATAAGTCCTAACAACAATATATATTTTGTTTAGAAAGGTTAAAAGGATAAACTATATCTCTTCAGATTAATATAACCATTTATCAAATATTAATGCGTTGCTGTTTGTTAACAATTGGATTTCCTTTGTCGATATGGTTGATTAACCACCAGATCTCAAAAGATCAAGAATTGGGTACAGTCATACTGAATTGAAGTATTTCCTACTCACTTTCTAGTCGTCGTGCATACGTATAGCAATAAAAAATATGTCTGTATGTTAGTCTTATATTATTTACTATTTGCATCTTTGTTGTAAATTTTTTAAGGTGAGGTCCGACACCTGATTGTCCAGAGATGGGTTCGAGCATTGTTATCGGATACAGATTTCCAAATTACTTTGGTTTTTCCTGGCCGACGGCCTTGCCCATCTGTGACGGAATTCTAATTATGCAATATATAGTTTTGTTTGAAATGTTGGTTGTGTACATTGTGAATTGATTACAAGTGACATGTAACATAACATGTTTATGTTAATAATAATTCCGGCGTCCATCATGTACGGCGGGCTGTCGGCAAATTGATATTTGCGTTTTGTTTATTATTTTGCCTTATACTTGAGAGTATAGATAATACCAAGTATTTTCATTCAGCAATCATTATCTGGGTATAAAATCACAACAAATACTTCCTTCAACATTGCTTACATTTTTTATGCCTCACCTAGGCCATTGTCAAGTATTTACTGACGTAATGATTTACAAAGATTTCAAATTTCAATTCATTTACTGAACAGGATATCAAAATTTAAATTCAAATTAATCCATCTGAGGGCCGATATGGGGTATTTCAATGTGTAAATTCATAAAAACAAAATATTTTAAATAGTGATTCATTTTGAGAAGATATTCACCTATAATTCCATAAAGGAATTAAAATTACATTATTAAGAAGCTTAAACACTAATAAAAATAAAGAAAAAAAAGTGAAAAAGACAAGAATAAAGTCGTATTTTCTTGTTTCTCCTTCTTCTTCCGGATACAAAGCAGAGCTCAAAACATCGAGTGCAATTGGCGTGGAGACTTTAAAGATGTATGACGAAAATGAATAAAGTTAAATGAAGTATTAGAACAAAAAGAAAGAACAAAAACAAAAAAAGAATATTTAATAAAAATATATACATTGCTGAGGTGTAGGTGTCTGTACATACAATGTGGTGGGAACTGAACTCCCTCCAATCCTCACCTAAAGCTATCTAGGTCAGGAGCTAGGGCTACAGTTACTGGTAGGTAGTTCCAGGTTATGATGGTTCTAGGGAAAAATGAACATTTGTAGACAGGGGCGTAGCTAGAGCAAATCGAAGTATACGCATAATTTCGGCGAGGGGTCAGAGGGCCGTTCAAGGCCCCCAGTGGGTCCAAGGCAAAGCCCTGGTAGGGGGTCCAGGGGGCAAAGCCCCACGGAAGCTCCTGGATTTTACCAGATTTACATACTTCAGAACCTGTTTGCGTGAGTGTGTTTTGTTCTGCCTACAGTTCACTATCTGTGTTTTACGGTCAGGTCTTATGTGCCGGAGATGGATATAGAAAACACGTATTGAGGATATGACATATAATTTGTTATCTACACAACATACTTAAATTATAATGTTGAAGTGTTGATATCATTAGATCTTTACTCAAGCTTGTAAAAATGATCCTTCTTGGATGAACAGTTGAAAATGAATGACGCACTGGTCTTTAAATTTCTTGCATGTCACAACTCAACATATTTAATTTTCTGACAAAATATTTATCCCTCTAGCCACGAAGAAGGGTTGGATATCTTTTTCAGGGATTGGGAAGGCAAGGGGCCATGTGCGAATTGCCCTTTGAGACTGAAAATATCCGCTTTTGATTTGATTTTTTTTTCATGAAATTTTAAAGAATGGCCCCTTGAGATATTGAATTTCTTAAAAAATGCTGCAAATGGCCCCCTCTCAAAATTGTATTCCACACCCCTGCTTTTCATGTGTTTGGTTTTCACTGGTCGGTTAGTATGTAGGGATTGGGAAGGCGAAATTTACCCCTTCCCTGTTGTTGTTATGTAGATTCCTTCTTTGTCTGGAGAACTGCACAATGAATACAGCCACACTCACTATGGAAGAGGATTACTTTTTTCAAAGAAAGAATATGGGATATATGCCGAGAACACAGCAACCCACATCTTACACAAAGTGCATTCAAAATGCTAAATTTTAACTGCGTGTGAAGCGCTTTTCTGGATTAACCTTCATTCATTGTATGAATTCACAGAATCACTGCACATGAAATGAACCCTTAAATTGCAATGATTTGATTTAAAAATTTCGTGATATAAAATTCATATGAAATCTTAAAAGAATGGCGCCTTGATTTGTCAGACTGTCGGACAGACTTTCAGAATCATTGTCTGCTGTATGTAGATGAGGATGTTCAGACAGACAGGCGTAAATACATTGGTAAAACTTATTTCTTCTGCCGCTAATGACGACCAGTGATGCTTTGATATACTAGACGTTTTTCTTTCAAATTCACTAACTTTCATTTCTACTTTCATTGCTTCGAACAGACGGACACCAAGTTATGCCCAATGACCAATATTGATATTGCACTGATAAAGACGACAGGTGAATACTCTGACATATCAATTATAGAAAATCAATACAGACGCGAAGAACGTTCTGGGATGATCACGAAATTCCGGTGCGTAATCTAGACATTCCAAATCTGGAATTGGATAATTTTCAATCTGGTTTAGAAATCATTTAAAACCGAAAAATGGAACGTCTTCTTACTTTTAACGTTTGATTTCATCGAAAAACGCATATTTCGTTTTTAGCTGATTTTTTTATGTGTACGCAATTGCGTTTTTGCGTATAGGGAGCTACGCCCCTGGTAGATGTTGTTCTTTGCACTTATAGTTTTGTATTTGTGTCCCCCCTCCCGGTTCTATAGTCACCACCTGTAAGACATTGCTCTGGTGCAATATCTACAAGATTGTTTCTGATAGTATTCGAAATAATATAATTTCAAAAACTCTGGCATCTTAATATTTTGTTTCTGATAAATCCTATCCTCTAATTCATATCGAGTATGTACAACACAGGCGCATGGGGCATGGATTTCGTTTCCTCCTCCCCCTTTTCTCTACTACCCCCCTTTTTTCAAAATTTTCATAATCATTCGTGTTTCTTCATTTGACAATATCAGTAGACGTCATACATCATGAATAATACGTGTCCACAGTTTTTCGACTGATACAGTCGAAAAACTGATACATCCAAAGGTTCTATCGTTATAACTGATAGTTAACTGTGTATTGCATAACAAGTTATAGCAAAGACATCACTAAAACACAAAAATTTAATTTATGATTGATTGATTGATTGGTGTTTAACGTCCAGCGAGCAATTTTTCAGCTATATTCAGGACGAGAATAATTTAAACGCCACGGGACTAGAAACAAGGAAATGTGATGGGTAGGGACGGAGAATTTTGCCAGTGCAAGAGGTCTCCTATGGACCACTTATCATGAGCATAATGCTCATAATGAGCTGTTACACTGTGTTCTTTAACGTGCGAAGAGGGTGGCAATCTCTCAACACGAGACCTCGGTTTTATTTACGTCTCATCTGAAGGACGGGTTGGTTGTCAATTTATACATCCCGCACAACCGACGGACGCCCCTTCAAGCCGAGAAAGCTCTCGGTTCCATTTCTATACCCCTTTTAGAGGACTAGTGCCTCTAGGACGGAGAAACCTGGTGCATGCCTATTCTACCCCCGGCACACCCTCTGGTTTATGTATTGGGTTGATTCTTAAATGTATTTGATTTACAATATGACAGTTAAACTCTACCCCCTTCCCACAAAGGGTTAAAAATGATAAATATATATATAATTGAATTATAATGACAAAAAACTAAAAGAATCGCCGAATTTTGTTGCAGGACATCATGTTCATTTTTACTTCTTACAGAATCAAGATTTATTTCAAGATTTATCTACAGAAATGTGATACCTCTTTGTAAATTGCTAATTATTTTATGCAGCTTCTACATGAAAAACAATAATTATTACACTGCTCACTTTGTTCCCGTTTCCTTTGTTTATAGTATTTAAACTTTCATTGATGTTAACTCAGTTTTTTTTCTATGTTATCTTCTACCGCATACGGAAGGAACATTATTCCTCCACATATTTGCTACTCTATCATTGTGCAAATGATTGATTTTTTGGTCAATTGCATAAGTGCTCCCTACATCATAAAAATATGCGACTTTGTGGCTTTGCGAAGTGAAGACAATATTCGAAGGGAATTTAGTTCTTTTGTACAAAATATATACCGTTAGTAAAAAAAAATGTGTGTCGAGGGTTTCCATACCGACCGTTTTTTTTTGTTTTTTGTTTTTTTGTTTTTTTGCGTACCTTGTTTTGTATTGAAATTCTGCCACATAAGCAAGGTTGAAATCTGAATAGCTACAGATCGATCGGTTAGCCCACATCTGGCAAAATGGCTAATTCTTTAATTTTGATAATATTGATGATCGTATAGATTTGTCCGACCTGGTCCTGAACTTTGTGATTCTGAACAATATTTAAACAAATAACCGTTTTAGTTCGATTCAATAATCCATATTTCGAAATATTCGGCCAAAATCAGTAGAAATTACAGATAATACGCAAGAGTAACACCTCTGTAATTGTTTTTCCTTTAACCCAATGTAAAAAAAAATACAAATCCATACCTCTTAGGGATGAAACCCAAAACAAACATTTTGCCTCAGCAAGAAAGGAAAAGCTGCAAATAAACAACGGACACAACATGCTGTGTACTCATTCAATATTACAAGTAACGATGAAACGTACTTTAAAGCAAAAAAAGTCATTTCGAATTCATGTAGGCTCTACTTTGTACATGATAGATTGATTGATTGATTGATTTTTGGTGTTTAACGCCACTTTCAACAATATTTCAGCTATTTCATGGCGACCAGTTTTAGTGGTGGAGGAAGCCGGAGTACCCGGAGAGAACCACCAACCATGGGCAAGCAACTGGTAAACTTTATCACTTGTGGTTGTGAGTCGAGTGCACCCTTGTTTGTAATTTACAAAGCCGGGCGCGAACCCACGGCGTATTGGTGATAGGCTTGTATGAGTTGTTAGATCCAGCGACCTAACTCATTGAGCCACCCGGGCCCCCTGTACTGGATAGAAGAAAAACGCTGATCAGCAGCAGTCAACGGACACAAAATTATTATTGTGCTTTTTTGTTTAAAAAAAATGATTTTGTCCCCCCCCCGACGACTTCTCGCCATATTCCTACGCCGCCGATATACATATTGGAAGGCATCAGAACTTAGTGTTGGTCTTTTCTCAGGCAACATACAACTGTGTCACGGTCTAATAAATAATTTACTTTGTATTTGTAATAATTAATCAATGTATACTTTTTATTTCAGAAATTCCAGACCCCTCAGCATCGTGGTTAAAGAACCACCTCAAAGAATGGCCTAGACTGACCTACGAGGACTTATTTGACTACCTTATAGAATCTAAAGCCTACGACGGGAAACAGATGAGAGCATTTAGAGCTACATATGCCTACAATTATGTTCAGAATGGCTGGCTTGGAGATGTATTTCACATTACAGACAATGACTGTACTTTCTTCAAAGCATCGGTTTCGTCATCCCAGCCTGGGATAGGGAAAGAGGATTATAACTCATGGATTGCAATTAACACTGCAACTACACCTTCTGTCATCATGACGACCAACTGCACCTGTCCACCTGGAAGAGGACACACCTGTAGCCATGTATCTGCCATTGCATACGCCATCATCATGGCATGGTAGCATGGACTTGCTGGACAATCCTGCACTGAAGTACCTGTCACTTGGGGGAAAGGTACAGCCACCAACAACAACCAAGAAAAGGTTATCAACATAGACTTCTGCTGACCGTCCAAATCCAGTAAGCCTGTTACTGAAGTAAATAATAACGCACCGCACCCTGTTGCTCATATGCGTTTCAAGAAGTTGGAAACCCACAAAGATCTGACAACATTTGTGGCATCATCGAACATAGCAGATCTATGGAACTGTCCAAACACCATGCTTAACAGAATAGTAACTGCAAAGAGAGAACCAGACAGCGTATGCCAATCAGAACACACCCATTCCAGTCATGACTTAAACTACACAGATGGTATTCCATACATCAACTGTAATCCTTGTAGACAGTTCTATGCCAAATATGTGGACATCTCTAAAGAATAACAGGAACGGCTTCAACAAGAAACCATTGACTAGTCTAAAGACTAATCTTTGGATCACCAGTAGGAAAGTTCGACTAACAGCCTCTACCACCAGCTCTGTACCAAAAACTGACCGTGCCGACCCGTCCCGATTTGTAACAAATCATCTTTATCCTCGTTTTAAAGGAACAGCAGCCACTCGTAAGGGAACCGCCAATGAACCATTAGCCAGAAAAAAGTTCATGGAGCTCACCAAGACTGACAATGTTGAACTCACTGGAACAGTCGTTTGTCCAACAGAACCATACCTATCCGCCAGCCCAGATGGTTTCATCAAAAGAGATACGATACTGGAAATCAAATGCCCACAAAAACCACCTTCAGACTTAACCGCTAGTGGGAAATACGACATAGTCATTAAGGATGGACAGTATGAACTAAATCCAAAGGGAAAGAATGGTTACTACTACCCAGTTCAAATGACCATGCATTGCACGGGGCCCAAATTCTGCCAGTTCTTTTCCTGGGAAGACAAGTTCTTGTATCTGTAGACTATGATGCAACTTTTGTACAGAACATTTTACCAAGACTGAGAGCATTTTACTTTCAACACCTCCTTGTACGTCTTGTAGATGAAGTCATGCTAAACGTTTGAAATTATGCAACAGGTACCAGACATTGTGTTCTTAGTGAAAACATTAACTGTTCTTTCAGATAGACATGTCTGGTTAACATTTATTCCATATCTCATTTTTTTTCTATTTTTATGCTTATTCATATAGTCAGCATACTACTTCCCATTTTTAGTACAACTTGAGATTTTTTGAAAGGACATTTTGTAAGTAAGAGAGTTCTGCCAATTGTCTTGCTTGCACAAGATGCTGATATTAAAAATGTGAAAAGGACACAGAAGTACTTTTCTTTTTATATTTATGTATTCATGAAAAGCCTTTCTATGTGTTGAGTTATTAGTTTTGAATTAATTATTTGAAACATTGAAAATCAATAAAAACAATCAAAATACATATAGCTGTTTATAATTATACAACACAGACAAAATAACATCATGCTTCTTACTCAGACTCCCTTCATATATGCACTTTCACAGACCCTCCAGGCATTAAAACCCATGAATAAATGTAAAACCTACAAAGTATGCAAATCATTTATACTTGCATTTTAATGCCTGAAGAGGATTTGTGGAATGGCATCTCTGAAGGGAGTCTGAGTAAGAGGCATGATGTTAATGTGTTAATATATGTATTACTTAAATAATGGAAAATACTGAGAGCTGGAGAAAATGTCATTACACCAACTTAGACCAATGCCAATGAGAAATATGACGGGTGTCGCTGGCAAAGCAGAACATGCTTAACTCTTTCGTAGTATCTGATGTCAATTCCTGTTTCAATATGGTAATGTGCACTGTCCAAGCTCTGAGTTAATCTGTAAGTTCTCGTACGTTTCCAGTCCTTGTTGTATGGATATTTTCATGTACATTTACCCTATATCTTTCCTTTTTTAACTTATAATGACACGAAAAGACACAATTTGGTTCAAATTGACATATCTTCTTTTTGTTGCATGTTTTGGTTTTTTTTTTTGTTTCAATTGTGGCATTTCGGTGGATATTATTTCTTGGTCTGGTGTTGAATTATTCATACTGGCTGTTTGCTTGATTTGGGACCATATACAGAACATATTGTATTTGCTGTTTTGTTGGACCATTGTCTCGTGGACATTTATTCCACGTATCAATGGCCAAAAGAAAAAGAAACAATGATCTAAAAAAATTGCACAAAAAACTAAAGATATAGTAATATGAACCCTACAAAAAACGAAGGTGAACTCAAGTGCTTCGGAAGGGTAGGCAGTTCCTGTTCCACTAACTTAATAATTTGATATACCACAGTGATTTGATTAAATAAAGAAGAAAACGATATATGGTTCAATCTTTTGGACTAGGGTCTTATTGGCTCATCATATTAGTCAGCTGTCAATAGAGTTGGGTCATATTGTTTAATCATTTAGCCCCAAAACAGCCGGATAGCTCAATGAGTTAGGTCGTTGGATCTAACAACTCATACAAGCCTATCGCCAATACGGCGTGGGTTCGCGCCCGGCTTTGTAAATTACAAAACGGGTGCACTCGACTTGCAGCCGCAAGCGTTTACCAGTTGCTTCTCCATGGTCCATCCATCCCCTTTCCCTATGACATCCCGGGGCCCTGGTCGGTGGTTCTTCGGCTTCCTCCACCAATAAAACTGGTGGCTATGATACAGCTGAAATATTGTTGAAAGTGGCGTTAAAACACCAAAAATAAAATCAAAATCAACAAAAAAACAAAACCAGCCAGATAAATTCCCTCACAGGCATATACCATTGGCATTTGGACAAATAAATGAATGATCATAATTGAAAATAAAACCTCTGGATGATCTTTGAAAACTATTTGATCTTACAGAATAAAAAAAAATATACGTACCAAGAAAATTGTCCTCAACTAAATCCCAATAAATGAATGAAATTTAATATGTCCATTGCCACGAAGTACGCATTTGGGTCTGTTCGATATGTATCAATATATTTTGATCATATAGTCAATGAGGCTCCGCGAGGTTTTTTATTTGGTTATTATATTTTTCTTCTTCATTTGCTATAAATTTGTGTAATCAAATATCATAATGTTGAATTGTATATTTTGAAATATATGCAATGGGAGAAAAAAAACGGTCTAAGTTGTTTAACTTGTGTCTTATCCTTTTGTCTGTTTGAGCAATTAAATATGTTTAAAGTAATTGCTCTATTGGTGATTGAGTGATTGTTGGTTAATTGTTTAACGCCAAATGAGCAATTTTCAGGCATATCATGGCGAGAACAAATTACATTACATACTGCCTTTAGTTGAGGGTGTTATCGGTAGATTACCACAAGAAGAAAAAATATCACCAGAGACGAAGTCGAGGGTGATATTTTTTTCTGAGTGTGGTAATCTACCGTAACACCCTCAACAAAAGGCAGTATGTTTAATATTATACTAAATGCCCTTCGAAGGGTGGTATTGCGGGATGTGGTATATCCTTGCAATACCACCATCTGCTTTGGTGGGTGGGGTTAAGAAAAGTTAGAGAAAAATACCACATCTACATTTACCAATGAAATTGCCGAATTGGAATTATCAAATAAATTTGCATAATGTATAATATTATCCCTTTTTACTAGACCAACACACTCATTTGGATTTGTTTAGTGCTAGCTCACTGCAAAACAACAGTCCGAGGATAGACATGGCATTCCACTCGAACACATTAATCTGATCCCGAGCAAATCAGTCTTTGCTTTAATTACTCCTTATTGACAATATACCAGGGTAAGTTGTTCATGGGAAGAACATACAAAACATAAAATGTTTTCATGCATGTAAAATCCTTTCCAGATCGTAAAATTTTTAATACCCTTTGAAATGATTGGCTACTTTGTAGCACCACAGAAACATTATAAACTTGGTTTCAAGTGAGGGGTCATTGATGCGTGTCGTGGAGGCATCGATTTTTCCTCTCCTTCTATATGATATATCGATCTTTCGACTATATTTTGGAAATCGTTCAGACAGTGTGGTATTTTTAGTTGTTCGTTTATTTAAAAGTTTGTTCAAAGACGCAAAAATGAAAGTCATGAAAAAACGAAAATATAGGATTAAAGTTGATCAAGAATATACAAAACATCAAATATTTTTGTGTGCATGTAAGACAATTTTAAAGATACCAAATGGGTAATCAGAAGCCATAATTTGAATGACAGACAACACGATGGTCAAAAGAGAAAATAAGAAAAGACAAATCATTACACAGAAAAATAAAGATTTCGTAACAGGAACCCCAATAAACCCAGAGTCAATTCAGGTACCCCGGAAGGGTAAGCTTCCTGCTCTGCTAGTGGCACACAGCTCCTGTCACTCTTGTTGCAAACCCAGGATAAGTCATGAATGAGGAAAGGACCAGATTGTGATAATGACAAACAGAGTATATCCAGTAAAGGTTAACCAAGCAATGATTTTTTGGTATAAACATATATATTCATGATAAACTGGTATAATGTTACAATACACACAAATTTTGTTTTAACATGACAGGATTCAGAAACAAGCTAAGCTTATACTAATCTGTCTCCTATGATTTTTTTTAACACCTAGCTACACTGTAGCACCACAGAAGCATTAAAAACATAGTTTCATTAAATAATAAAGAAACACATGTCATCCATATTAAAAATTTATTGCATTAGTTTATAAATAAACACAATTGTTACAAAAATAAACAACACATTCTTATATGTATATAAACAATATTTTCTAAATATCTTACTTTTTTTTTTTGCATTTTGAAAAAATTATTTAACATTTCAAACAAAGTCAATGAATGAGTTATCCAGAAATGTAAATAACAAATTTAAAAGTACAGTAGAATCTTCCTTAAAGGACAAATCACTGTCTATAAAGGGCAGTATCATTTTCCCCATTAATGAATAGTGCATATAATTTTAACCTGTATATAAAGGGCACCTGCTCATAAAGGCCACATTTTCAGGTTCCCTTGAGTGGCCTTTATACACAGGTTTGACTGCACTTTCTTATTTTCTATATTCCTGGATGACATCACATCATGTAATTGACCAATCAATGATTAGCATTTGTGATATGAAGAAAATGTTAGGAAGTGAAAACAAACAAAATCCTTGGGATTCTACATAGACGGCAATGTTAATTAATTATATAATGTCTATCAACAGAAGTTAAATATAGTCATTAAATTAAATTCACCTCTGATCATTTTTGACAATAAATCTGATCTCTAATTTGATTTTCTTCATATTATAAATAGGACAGGCTTATTTTAAATTATACAAATGTAATTCAATTTTTCAAACGAAATGCACTCATTACTGGTACTCATACTATTGTGTCATACTCAAAAGACTTGCAAGACCTCGTGAGTAAACTTCATGATTTAAACTACAGCACCTGTGTGATGATATTATGGAGGTCGAAACTTTATCAGGAACTTTCACAAAGTGAACTGTGACCTTTGCAAAGATCATTTGAAAGTAAAATTACAGGAGACCTCTTTTGATTTTTATAATAAAAAAAAATAAAGAACTTAAACCCTACCCTTCTAGGGCAATAGAAAGATCTTCATTTACAGAAAAATACTCTTTTCTAGTTACTTTGGTGTGGGGTGGGGAATGGGGGTGAGGACAGGGTATTGAGATAAATGTCAGAATTAAAGTAACACTAAAACAATAAATATCCAATAAATAATTGCTGTGAAACAGGCTAGTAAAGCTTGCCAAAGGCTCGGTTTTCTACCTGTTTCTAAAGCTCGTACAAATAAATTTGATATTTTCCGACAATGTACGTATATTGCATATTTATCCTGCACTTGTTCTATTTGAGTAGTCAAACTGCATTGACTGGATAAAAAAGTGTTCTTATATACATTTGTACTGTCACTGACAGAAATATAGCTTTTCTGGTACCCCTTTCAGATGCTTTAACTTTGAGTTTAGGGAAACTAGTTGTAAATAAATTCACTTCCTGTCGATAGAAAATATCTGAAGGGTCAATCAAGGGATAAATGTATAATTTTATTATCCAATTAAAATATCACCATCCGCAGACTATTGTGATTTTTCTGCCGGAAAAACACAATATCAAAGTTTATGTATATTCAGCTCAAAACTGGGGAAAGACTTGGTAAACTTTGCCTTTTCCCCAGATTGTAGGTCACTTTATATTTTAAGACACTCCACTAATATTGTCTATATATCATATCTTTATCTTGTACATACTAATATAAGATAAAAATAAATTCTCACATCACGTTAGAAAGTTAACATGACCTGACATATTTTTTGACACTACATATTTGTTATACATGTTAATATAGTCTAGAACAAACTTAGTACTATTTTCATCTAAATATCACCTGACAAAAAGTCGTGTATTTATGCTTCATGTTGAAACATGACAGAATGTACTACACAGAGACAGCCTTTAGCCGATTGGACAATTGCTCCCTATGGGGTCCAGCACTGGAGTTATCTACTCTGGGCTATTCAAGTAAACACAACAACACACTGCAGGTTTTACAGAGAACAACTGGCCCTTACACTTCCTAAGACCGGCCATGGTACTATACATATAATCTTTAACATTTATTTAATACAATTTGTAATTGAAGTAATAATTCACATTTTTTATTTTTACATTAATTTTATAATTACCGGTATCAGTAATTTTGACATTTTTCCTTTGATCTCATTGAGTGACCTTGTCAGTATCAAGAAACTGACTCTGGTACTCAAAATTATCCGTCAGTGTGATGTCATGCACATTATGAAGTAGGTTATGTTATTGATACAAACAATAACGTTAGATTTGAAAGTCTCAAAAAACATAATAACTAGTATTGCAGCTTGTCCTCGCTGCAACACTAGTGATAATGTATGTCTCGATCGTTAAACTGACAATATTCTGTATGTAATCTTTAACATATTTAGGACAATCTTTCAATACAATTTTTATTTGAAACAATAATTCATATTTTGTTATCTTTGACTTTTTCTGCTTAGTACCAGTATCCTGTAAAAACTTGACAGTAACAAAACTTCTGACACAGTATTTTACTCAAATAATGCAGGTGAGTATTTTGCTCAGCTGGATAGTAACTTGAGTGCTCTAACAGCTGGTATGACCTGGTCCATTCTGCTTACATCTACAATATATCAAATATTACATACAATTATTGGTAAACAACAGACTATTGATTTCTGATGGTCTAGACATAATAAATCTTAACTACAAATTGATTTCCCTAATACTTTATTTTTTGGGTTATTTAGTCAAATCTTATTCTCTAATTTCTCATAGATTGATTTTCCCCAATACTTTATTTTTTGGGTTATTAGTCAAATCTTATTCTCCAATTTCTTAGTAGGTGTCAAACCACTAATTCCCCAATCAGAGCTTTGAACATATACAAAAGCAGTCCTTTTTAAAGAAAAAGGTTTCTTTTGCTTTATTGTATTTTGAAAAATATTAAATGTAATAGCATAACTGAAATTGGTAATTGAAGGTCAATATATATAAGGATTATTTGGAGCCCAAATTTGGTTGCATTTAGTTGTATTGTCTTGATGCATGACCTATAAATACTGAATTTCCGGGGATAACGTTGCTATTTCTAGAGTAGGGGATGTCCCAGAGCATGACATTTCACTGCAAGATTTTAAACATCCCATGATATTTTGACAGAACGTAGGGGAATCATGTACGTTTCAGGATATATATGGTCTTGGAAAACTTCAGACAAAATTGTCAGGTAGGCTCGAAAAAACACAAATTTAGTAGAAAATCTTAAAGAAATGAATAAGTGGTTTTACACCTGTAACAACACTCAGAAATGAATAAGTGGTTTTACACCTGTAACAACACTCAGAAATGAATAAGTGGTTTTATACCTGTAACAACACTCAGAAATGAATAAGTGATTTACACCTGTAACAACACTCAGAAATGAATAAGTGGTTTTACACCTGTAACAACACTCAGAAATAATAAGTGGTTTTACACCTGTAACAACACTCAGAAATGAATAAGTGGTTTTACACCTGTAACAACACTCAGAAATGAATAAGTGGTTTTACACCTGTAACAGCACTCAGAAATGAATAAGTGGTTTACACCTGTAACAACACTCAGAAATGAATAAGTGGTTTACACCTGTAACAACACTCAGAAATGTAATTTGTTTACTTCCTCTTTAATACTGTTTCTTTTTCGAAGATGGAAACGAAATCCCCCCTGATGGTTCTCATGCCATTCTCTTCCTGTTACTATATAGACCCAGTCCTCAAAATGAAAAAGTGAATTTACTGGTCTAAATCAAATTCTAGGATTTATTTTATACATACATTGTATAGCTAAATAAAAACTTGAAAAATTTGCTGGTTTGAACAAAGTTTTACTGGTCTTGGGCCATAGGACCAGTGCTCATCGTGAGGAACAAAGTTTTACTGGTCTTGGGCCATAGGACCGGTGCTCATCGTGAGGAACAAAGTTTTACTGGTCTTGGGCCATAGGACCAGTGCTCATCGTGAGGAACAAAGTTTTACTGGTCTTGGGCCATAGGACCGGTGCTCATCGTGAGGAACAAAGTTTTACTG
>MJUT01028607.1:128801-141432 GCA_002080005.1 Gigantidas platifrons | reverse complement strand
GAAAAGTATTAAAATTTTGAAAATTTGCTGAAAAAAGGGCAATAACTCCAAGATGGGTAATCAGATTTTCTTCAAAATTTCAGGGTAGTTAGATCTTGCCGTGCTGATCATTTTTACCCATGTCAGATTTCTGATATTATTAACGGTTTTTGAGTTATTACCAAAAACGCGCAATTTTACCATATGTTCTATTTTTAGTAACAGTGGTCATGTTGATTGGTGCACGGCTTCACCGGACACAATTTTAAAACTAGATACCCTAGTGACGATTCAGACAAAGTTTGGTTCCAATTGGTCTGGTAGTTTCAGAGGAGAAGATTTTTGAAAAAGTTTACGACGGACGACGACGGACGCCAAGTGATGGCAATAGCTCACATGACCTTCGGGTCAGGTGAGCTAATTAATAAAAAAAAAATTGATGATGATAAAAATTTAAAAGTTAAACATATTATGTATGTACTCTCAAGGATTTATATAGTATATAAATCCTTGGTACTCTATATATAATTTGTACCTAAAAAAATAATTAAAATAATTGAGAACAATAATAAAAAACAAAAAAAAATGTAAATACTCTATATATATTTAGCACCTATTGGCAGGCGATAAATGTTTGTCAAGTACAATGACGTACATGAAAATAAACATTATATTTTGATTTATCAAAGCAGTATATAATTGATATACAGATAGATAATACACAGATGGCAATGACATGTTTCTACACTGATGATAGCCATATAATAGAAAAATTAATTGAATTTGTTTTACATGTAAACATGACATACAGTCAACCCCAGGGCCATCTTAACAGCATCATAGGCCCCCTGGGCAAAGCAGGACACTGGTACCCCTACCTGCACAACCAATAAAAAGGAATAAAATTGTAAATGTCGATAAAATTAAACATATATTCATTGTATCGGTATTTCCAACAAAATCAGTTTAACATGCTGTACACACCATACATAGATTAGCATGGGGCCCCTATGCTCGTGGGGTCCAGGGCAACTGCCCAGCGTGCCCCTGCATTAAGACGGCACTGGTCAAACCTTTTTTCGAGTTAGGGAAATAATGCTTAACACCACTTTTGATAGACAGACAGATAATACACAGCTTGTAATGAAATGTTTTTACACTGATGATAGAGATATTATAATGGAATATAAATCAATGAAAAATTAATTAAATTTGTTTTACATGTAAACATGACAGACCGATCATACAAATACAGTGACTTTACTTTAGTGACCACCTCTATTAAGTTACAGTCAAAGCTGCTTTAGTGACCACCTCTATTAAGTTACAGTCAATCCTGCTTTAGTGACCACCTCTATTAAGTTACAGTCAAACCGGCTTAAGTGACCATCTCTATTAAGTTACAATCAAACCTGCTTTAGTGACCACCTCTATTAAGTTACAGTCAAACCTGCTTTAGTGACCACCTCTATTAAGTTACAGTCAAACTGGCTTTAGTGACAACCTCTATTAAGTTAGTCAAACCTGCTTTAGTGACCACCTCTATTAAGTTACAGTCAAACCTGCTTTAGTGACCACCTCTATTAAGCAGTAACTTGTATCATGTGACCTTATTTTAATTTCCCTTTACATGGCATTTTATATTAATCAAACCTGTATTTAGCAACCACCTGTCTTATGTGACCATTTTTAAATGTTCCTTTGGAAGGTCACTTTTTTTTTTACCTATGTTTTTTGTATACAATTGTTTTGTGATATATATTATACTGTATATTATATGTTATTCAGCTATCAGACAGGGTATATAATGTGACATTCCCGGCTTAGGATCTATATTCCCTGAGGCGCATATTACGGATTTAACCATTGTTTTTTTAAGTACAAAATCCAACTGTATTAAATAAATATGCATCTTTTATTTTCATTTTTCGTACTTCTACCTACTAGGCTTTGACGTCATTCTTCAATGACGTCAAAATATGTGTCACGTCATATTTCATGTATTGGGTGTCTCATGAAGGAAAATACAGTACGAAATTTCTAAATCAATACAATTTCATATGTAGTAAATTTTATAAACTTTATAAATATAACATTAATATATCATATAACAAAACAACGGGTTTGCGAAACAGTTTCAATAATTTAAATGTTAACAACATGTAAATAAAACCTTGGTGTGGCCCCATGATGTCAAAAGTTTTCAAGGCTCAACGTTTTGTGTATTGTGATGTTCATCACATTATGGTAGAGCCGTGGAACATAGGAGTTTGCTGAATCGATCAGGTATTGTGACGGAATTATCTGTTGTAATATTATTTTTGTTCATACAGCCGTTTTGATTATAAAAACATCATTTAATTTGGTAAAAATACATTTATTATTACGTATTATTCTATTGATTTCAGTGAAGCGTAATATTTTGTCGTCCATGTTGTTATCGTTTTAGGAGACTGAAATATATACCCCGTCTGTTTTCCGAATATATGCTGACATTCATGGTTGAACGACCAATAAAAATGTATGTAACAAACTAAATCCGTAATATACTGGTATATTATATATCTTTTCATTTGCACAGGTTCTATCACCAATACAGCGTGGGTTCGTGCCCGGCTTTGTAAATTACAAAAAGGGTGCACTCGACTCGCAGGCGCAAGTGATAAAGTTTACCAGTGGCTTGCCCATGGTCGGTGGTTCTCTCCATGTACTTCCTCCACCACTAAAACTGGTCGCCATGATATAGCTGAAATATTGTCGAAAGTGGCATTAAACACCAAAAATCAAATCAAATCAAATCAATTTGCACAGGTTCAGAAATTCATGTATTGTAAACTGATAGTAATGTATTAGGGAGAAAACTTCCTAGTCAGAAAAAAACTTGTATCAGGTCTGTTATACATAAAAATATGCTTAAACTACACTTCTTCTTCCACAAAATTGAACAAGTTGAAGAATATGTCAGAAGTTGCACATGACATGAAAAAAGGTTAAAGGTTATATGTTCAGGGATGATCCTGGTTAGAAAATAAAATAACTGAAATCAATGAAAAATAGTTGAAACCATCTACACCCCCTTTCAAAATGGTCATTTTTGACCCGTTCTGACCGTGTCCAGCAACTTTTGGAAAATAATTTTCATAGGAAATTAACTGAAATCAGTTAAATAACTGAAAAAAATCATCCCTGCATGATGCTTCATAAATTAGTATTTGATAGAGGATACAGCAGCCTTGAATGTTTCAACTGAGAAACTTCAAAGTATACTTAGAAACTTCTATAAATGCATGCAAGGTCTGTTATACATTTTATATGAATTCTGATATGTAGAATCTATGTACATCCTAATATCTATTGTTTGGCTGATTGACTAAATTTGAAAAAGAAAGAAAAGAAATATTTTCAGGGAAGTAAATAAGATTTTGGTTGAACTATGACTACTAGACTACTAAAGATGAGTTTATACTTTTCGTTTCCTAAAGTTATTGCAAGGAGACTATAATCCACAATGCATGTAACTGTAGACAAGAGACGAAAGATGCAAAATGACGAGTGTATTGCTTCCAATCTATGAGACACTCCATTCTTAGTCTGATGTAAAGACGATGATGCATAAGTGATGGTTAATGTTTTCCATATAAAAAAAGGGAAATAAAAAATTTTCCTATCAGTTTTACACAACCTTTGTTCTCAACAGCTCAAATTAAACTGATTTGGCCAACAATCTGTGACTGAAATTTGAGAACCCTAGATTCTGATAATCTGACTAACCAGAATTGCATAATTGACCTAACACTCTTATCACACCATGGGTACCAAACCTCTTGTATAAACAACACTTATACATTGTATAAGTTACCAATTATATTTCGGTTGAGCTATGACTATAAAAGTACAGATTTTGACATGATAGATTTTCTAGGTCCCTGCCATTATTTATATAATGTTTTATGTGTGACTGTTAATTTTATGAACCGGTGTGAACTGGTTTGTACTTTCTTATCATGTTCATCACTTGTGATCACAATGAAAAATAAATTAATAAAACCTAGGGGGATCAATCATTTTCTAATCTCAATTTTATCTGAAAATTTTACTGTTGATTTTGGCCAAACAAAAAAAATTATCTTGGGTTAAGGAGGAAAAATGTTGTTCATGGCTTGACAAAAAAATAACTAAAACAGATTTCATCAAAATTGTTATGAAAATCATTTCCAATTTTGTTTCATCACGAAATAAGTTCTTTGATTACATTATGTTGTGAAAAAAAAATCTATCGAGACATCAACCCCCCCCCCCCCACCCCATCCCCTTTAAAAAATGAGACTGGTCCCTTAGAAAACATGCTTTATAATTGTTAATGGTATCAGTACATTTGTACTTTATTATAAGGTCAATAAAACCACAATGATAAAAAATAATGTTGAAGTTTGTGACATATCATAAATTACAACACTTTTCGAGACAGTAATATTGTGTAATATGTACATTCATGGGTCAAATGTCTTTCTTTAACAAGATATATTTCCCTAAATATTTCACATAAAACAACTTGTATAACAAAACATTCAACATCCAGAATTAAAGGCATACAGGCTGTCAGAAATGAATTTTTGTTTAATATTAAAAGTTGCCAATATTCGATGTTTTATACTAATTGCAGTTGAAATTTTTCATAATATCATACATAAATAGCCTAGAACGAAGGAAATACGTCGCTGTTTGATTTTCTTCCATCCAGGAAAGAATTCAATGTTGACCTGCCCAATATTCATACAACCTGACAGTGAACTCATTCAGGAAAGCGTTTGCACATGTGTGAAATTGTTTGTTGATGAGGAAAATGTCCGATGTGCAAAAATCGAATCGTGGAAGAACAAAAACATTGATGGATTCTACACGAAAACGACACAAAAAGGAGGATTCAGCAAGCTTTGTGTAAAAATAAAAAAAAGATGTTATATACCTACCTACTCCATTTTTCAACATGTAAGCCTAATTTAGTATCTTTTTTCGGCCGAATCGTATTTTGACAGTAGAATTGCATTGTAGTTTTTTATATATATATATTTTTAGGAGAAAATGCTAGATGATATCTCTTTTAAATTAGAGACTAAAATAATGAACTTCATGTCTGTTTTTTTGCTAAAAAAATATAATCAAGACAACTCAAGTGTTGTCAATAATATGCAATACAATTTGTTTACAATTTTCCCTTTATCAGGCCCCTTTCCACAGTTTGGGCTTGTTTTTATTGATCTCATCACATATTTCCGATTTTAAGTGTCATTCTTACTAAATATCATTATATAATATTAACTGATTACCCCAGGATCCAATTTCATATATATATTTCTTAAATTATATTAATTCTAGCGAATTTACATGCAACATGCTTACCTCAGTTATTTATAGCAGTTATCACACGATGCTCGGGAAACTTCAAAACTGCAGCCGATTTATAATTAGGTCGTGTTAATGGCGATTCCACCAAACCAATGATGTTAAACATTCAAATTCTTTTCACTAATTACGACATTATAACAGATTTTTTAAACCTGGTTTTTCGTTCAGAACATTTTATTAGTATAAAACATCGAATATTGGCAACTTTTAATATAAAGAAAAAATTAAATTCTGACAGCCTGTATGCCTTTAAAGGGGCATTATCTGCCAAAATCGTAAATTTTTGTTACCATAAAAACTATCAGATACCATTGATGCCTTAATAAGACGTGTTTCTGTAACTTACAAATTTTATGAAATGTACGTGCATCGGGGAAAAAAGGTGCAACCGCTCGTGTTTTGAGATCGATCAGAAAATGTACGCCATCTTATTAATTATCGGCATTGTTTACGGAGTTTGTCGAATCGTTATTAAATCAGTACTACAATGCACTTATTTCTTATTTTCTGTGAATCTGCTTTTAGTCGGCATTAATTTCGGACAAAGAACCATGCAAGTTTGCAGTTAATAAGAGACAAAATACAAATTATTCATTTTTACCTGTCACTAGTAAGGTCAGTTGCATACGGAAAAAGCGAGGTCAAATGATTTGCTTGCAAGGCAATAATCAATCGATGGTAATTTTCGTTCTCAAAAGGCGAAAAGTGGTACGATAAGCTGTTTAATGTGAAATATTTACCTTTATTTCATCATTTTAAAGCTATTTACCAATTTCCAAAACATATAATATTTTTGGTCAAAATCGTAGCTAATGCCTCTAATAAAAGCTTATTTTATTTTATTTTATTCGAATACGTTTTCATAACTTTTATTAACAAGGATTTATGATTTAAACATAAATGCAATTATCTATAATTATATATACAGTGGAACCTCTGCAATCCGACACCTGAGTTTTCCGACATCCTCTGACATCCGACAAAAATTTATGGTCCCAAAGTAGTTCTGTTAACATAAATAAAACCTGAGTATTCCGACATCCTGTACAATCCGACACATTTCCCTGGTCCCTTGGTGTGTCGGATTAGACACTGTAGTAAGAATTTGAAGAAAAAAAAAACTTAGATCATATGTTAAGGAAAAGTAGAAAGGGGGGTTATGGTAATGGTACTTAATGCCTCTTTAAACAATATTTAGGCTATATCGTGGCAGTTAAGGAGAAAAAGTAGAAATAAAACCGTCTGAAAATTATAAAAAGAAGAGGCTATATTTATTAATTTCCACTTTTCATGCTGGAAATTTCAGGTATATTTCGATTCTGATATGTCTAAGAGTACAAATACAGTACAATGTAGTATACTTTGATTGGAAGACGGTAATTTATATTTACGTTTGCGAACAATGTCGCACACAATTTATGCTGCCAAATTGGAGCAGACGATAATTCATCAACATGTACATTTACGACGGGAAAGTCAGTCACATGAACTGGCGCATGTGCTAATGAGATTATATCCAATCAATAAATCGCTCGTTTGTTTACAAAGCGAAAGGACGTCATGTTAGAATAAGAAATAACTTGAAAAGAATTTTTCAAATAATCATGGTTTTATATTAAATATTTTAGTACAGATAGACTTTTGACCTGTTACTGTACTTTATCCTAAAAGTTCTTTATGTCAGAAATTGCAAAAAAAAAATAATAAACTAAAGATGTCAGATTTGTGACATTTATGTATGTAATATTTTAACAAATATGTATATGTGTCTTAGTTCTCTATGTAGGATTTAAATTAGCTGATGACAAGTCGTATATTAACTAACTGTAGTGAAGTCCCACATGTCGTCATTAAATGTCACAGTTTAAAATACCTACTGAGAAATAATGCTGTGACATACAGCTACATTTGTGTGTAATATACAGTGTATAATGGACACTCGGAAAAATTGAGAAATCCCAAATCAAAAACTTTTTAAGAAAACATTTACATACTCTGGCCCAACTAAACATTAGAAAAAGCTGAAGGGGTAATCCAGAATGGACAATCCAGAGACACTGGCAACATTGGACACCCAAACAGTAAACACACAGAAACTTTCAACAACAATCAAATTACTTCTATGGTCTATTTTATGTAAAAAATTTGAAATATAAGGGACACATCTCCAGGACACCTATAGAAACTCCTTTGGAACCCATATACCAAACCTCACATAAAAGTAAAATACCAGTAAAATATTGAGATATCCAAAGAGTATCAATTGTGCACCCATTTCAACGATTTTTCGTTGGAACTGTTCCGACAGAGCGATATTTTTTGGTTGTTCAATTTATTCCAACAAACGAATGGCTGGATGTATATACCTATGTAAATAAATCCCCTCCCCCTTTACCATTGCCTCAACTCATGTTTGTTTGTTTTGTTGTGTGTATTAAACATTTTATTTACAACTGTATTAAAAAAAGTGTATTTGAATGGGATTAAGCAACAGACTGTGGCTATACATGCTCTCTCCTTTTTTACATATACAAGGTATACATTCAGTAATAAGTATTTGAATGGGATTAAGTAACAGACTGTGGCTATACATGCTCTCTCCTTTTTTACATATACAAGGTATACATTCAGTAATAAGTATTTGAATGGGATTAAGCAACAGACTGTGGCTATACATGCTCTCTCCTTTTTTACATATACAAGGCATACATTCAGTAATAAGTATTTGAATGGGATTAAGCAACAGACTGTGGCTATACATGCTCTCGCCTTTCTTACATATACAAGGCATACATTCAGTAATAAGTATTTGAATGGGATTAAGCAACAGACTGTGGCTAGACATGCTCTCGCCTTTTTTACATATACAAGGCATACATTCAGTAATAAGTATTTGAGTATGTAAAAATTATATCAGTGATATAAGATAATTATGTTCCTTCAATACATGTACATGTAATTATGAACACAATTAATACTTCATATATAATAAATTTAAAAGTGAAGTGAAATTTGTAGACTTTCTAAACATTTTAAATAGTTTAACAAGAGAGAAGTTGAACCCAATAAAGCAAAACAAAACAAAGGTATATACATGTTTTTTTGTTTGTATGTTTTGTAGATCGTTGTTTGTCCTTTTGTCCTTTTTCTTTTGGCCATTGTGTTGTCTGTTCTTCTTCGATATAGGGATTCTGATTACCTCCCTTTGGTATCTTCAAACTCTTCTTATAACGGGAAGAGTGGGATTGTTTTGTTAAAATTGATCCCTTTATATATATCAATACAATATCATTAAAAGTAAACAGGTAAATGTCAATAAAAACCAGAGGCCCAGCTGAGACAATCACTCACCTGATTATTCATATAGGATTTAGAAATATTGAAAAATCATAAACAAACCAACTAACTACTGTAAACCAACTTTTGTTTGCATGCCATAAACCTTTGCGACTTTCGCGGTAGAGTACAAAATCATGAACAAGTCGGTGTAAAGTGTGTAAGAAACAAAAACATTTGGTTATCGCGAATTTAAATCTCCGCGAAACTGTCTTGAAGCAGAAAAACGCGAAACATAATAGGTGTGAAAATAAGTTGGTTTACAGTATACAGTCTGTGTTCAATCAAGTCTAGATTTTTCAGAAAAACTACCGGTAGCTTGTATGACAAGAAGGAGAAGAACTGAACGAAGGGGAGACATCATTATTTTATTCATTTTCACCTAGGGTCCCATGTTTAAAATTGAATCCATTAAAATAGAACTTTAAATAATAATAAAACAAAAAATAGGGTGTTGATCCCTTTTGGTCCTCTCATTTCTCTGAACAAGTAAAAGCTGCAACAAATATGTTAGAATACTTCAGACATCAATTTTCCCAGATATTCAATGGATAAATTGGCTTACAAATAAGATGTTGGTCTCTTTCGGCACCCTTTGACCTCTATCTTAGAAACCATTAGAGATGGGTCATATTTGTTTGAAGAATACAGACAGGAAATTTCATAAGGAGAATAAAGCTTTATCAAAATTAGACTAAAAATAAAAAATAAAAATTCAAAATTTTGGCATTGGTTTCTTTTGTCCCCTTGATATCTTTGATACAGTAAGAGCTAAAAAAAAACTGTTAAAACAATCCAGACATGAATTACTCAAAGACGTTCAATGGAAAAAAACTGGATACAAATCAGACTAAAAAATTTATCAGTTTAGGCTCCTTTTGACCTTTATCTTGGAAACTGTAAGAGCTAGATAAATATAAAATATGTTTTGAAAACTCAGACAAGGAATATTTTAAGGAATTTGAAGAAAAAAAACCTATTAAAAATCAGACTAAAAATTCGAAATTTTGTGTGTTGTTTCCATTTTGACACCCTCATATTTTGGAAATGGTAAGAGCCATAAAAAAATCAAAGATAATTTTATAAAGAACATAAAAAAATACAATTCATCAAAATTGATTTAAAAAATAATCGGTTAACATATAAACACAGAAAATACCCTTTGTGACACCTTGGGGGACTCTTATTTCTCTAATGGATTACGATCGGGAAAAAAATATAAAATTTACTACGGACTATCCAATGGACATTTTGGTTTCAATTGGCCATGTGTTTTCAGAGAAGAAGATTAAAATGTAAAAATTACAGACGAGAAAGATTACAACACAGGCAATACTTCACATGACCCTTTGGGTCAGGTGATCTAAAAATGCTGCATTCAAGACATTTCCAACATACTGTTTGCATTGAATACATATTAGCTGGATGTATATTACTACAAAAGGTAATGTTTGGAATTTTGTCATTTCAAATGCCATGAAAGTATTTTATATTTAACAAACATGCTTTTCCATGATTTGTATGTATATATATTTGAAATGTTTTAAATTATTTATTATTATTTTAAATATTTTTTTTAATGAAATTTAATATCTTTATAAAAAATTAGAAAAAATCTTATCACTGAGGGGAGCAGCATATATATATATACACTACAATTAAACCTGTATTAAGAGGTCATCTTTGGGACAAAGAAAAGGTGGCCTTATAAGACAGGTGACCTCTTAAAGGAGGTTCAATTGATATGATATTTTTTATGAGAGGACAAGAAAAATGTGACCTTTTAATACAGGTGACTGCTTAATAGAGGTGACCACATGGGTAGGTTTGACTGTATATATATTTATGCATGTGAATATATATAAAATACACTTACCTAAAATGTCAAACAATTTTCTCATGACTTCTTGGAATGCTGGGAAGAAAGAATTATGTTCTTCTAATCTTCTTATAACACTGAAAGTCAAACAAATATACACTAATTAATTGGTTCAAAAAGTCAAATCCTCAATATCTATAAAATTTAAAAGGTATTTCTTTATCTATTTGTCCACAGTAATAGATCAAAAGTCTTTCTGGACTAAAATATTTCCCTAAATATTTCATATAAAACCATAGTTTTTTGATAAATTATATATATATATACGAGACAAGGTAACACTTCGACTATTGAAGCTATATTTTTTATATAGAGGATGTGATCGAGTGGTGTAGGGCGCTGGACATCAGGCTAAGAGATTGGTACTGCAGTGTATCAATGGTGTGAGTTCAAATCCCGTCGAGGGAAGAACAAAAATTTGACAGCTCAAAGATCTAATTCTAACACTGTTTGGTTTAATTTTCAGACGTATATAATATTTAGTATTAACCTAGTATCACAAATAACTTTGAGATCCAGTGGAACAGATATATTGTATGGTTGTCACCTGCTTAGATGTTTGTATAATATACTTTATTTCCTGTGACTGTATAATGAATTTTTCATTATCCTATACAATATATTAAAAATTGCTGAGTTAGATTGCTGTCAAATTATAATATTAAGGATATATTTACCACCTACACACGCTTAGACACATGTCTTATGTCTATCTCTAGATTTTCCTTACAAGACAAGATAACACTTGACTATTGAAGCTATATTTTTTATATAGCGGATGTGGTCGAGTGGTGTAGGGCGCTGGACATAAGGCTAAGAGATTGGTACCATACGCATACGGTCCAAATACGCATATGGTCTGGAACATATATAAGGATGAAAAGGAGCTGACAGAACTGATCGTTGAACAAAGGTCATTCAACCATGAAGCACTAAGATGCTAACTGTCTTGAAAGAACTTAGAATTAATCAGAGAAGAAATATTAGTCATGCTATAGAAAATGTCATTCAACCATGAGGTACTAGTAAAAGATGTTTAATGTCTTGAAAGAACTTATAGCTGATCAGAGAAGAAATATTAGTCAAGCTATAGAAAAAGTCGTTCAACCATGAGGCACTATAGCAGTCTATGCCAAAAACATTTTGACACACTAGCCAGAACAGCATTTTAGAAGAATCTTTTCCATACGATTAAGCTAATTTTATGCAATATTTACTAGCCCAAACTAATTTTTACTAGACTGGGAAAGGGGCCGTCGTGGCCGTGATCGTATGGTAGTTGGATTTACAACTACCTATGTTTAACTTGTGTCTTATCCTTTTTGCATATTTGAGCAAATAAAATATGTTTAAACTAAATCAGTGCCTATCACCACTGATGTTGTGAGTTCGAATCTCGATCAGGGCGAGGTGTATAACATTATGTGATAAAGTTTGTCAGTGACTTGCGACAGAACAGTGGTTTTCTCCAGGTACTCCGGTTTCCTCCACCAATAAAACTGACCGCCATGATATAACTGAAATATTGTTGAAAGTGGCATTAAACACCATCAAACAAACAACAAACATACTGGAATGGGGCTTAGTGCTAGTGGTTTTTAGTGCAGACTACTATAGAACAGTCAATAAAAAATGTCATGATAAATAATACAGAGAAGATAGATGAAATTAGCTTATTTATTTATCAATGATATTAAAAAGACAAATGGAAATTTGACAATTGATCTGTCAGGAGAGAAAGTAGATACATTAGGATATCAAGGAAGAGTGGTGAAGTACTACAGGATCATGACGGCAAAGATGTCAGGAGAGAAAGGTAGATACATTAGGATATCAAGGAAGAGTGGTGAAGTACTACAAGATCATGACGGCAAAGATGTCAGGAGAGAAAGTAGATACATTAGGATATCAAGGAAGAGTGGTGAAGTACTACAGGATCATGACGGCAAAGATGTCAGGAGAGAAAGTAGATACATTAGGATATCAAGGAAGAGTGGTGAAGTACTACAAGATCATGACGGCAAAGATGTC
>MJUT01028607.1:99656-118938 GCA_002080005.1 Gigantidas platifrons | reverse complement strand
GATTATTTACATGTAGTTAAGAAAAACTAGTCATTTATGTTTGTTCATTGATGTCAACTTTGTGTATGCAGTTTGTCATTGATGTCAACTTTGTTTTATGCAGTATGAAAAACTTTTGTTATGCTTTTTTGTGGTGGGGCCATTTTTCTTGGAACCCCACCTTCGCATTTCTTGTATATTACATGTATATATGTTCAATTTAGTCAAAATAAAAAACTCGGCCACAATAGGTGGCCCGAAATTTGCCACAGATACTTGTTAGTTATTATTGGTAATGCGAACAGAGCTTGCTGCATGATTTTAGTTAATGTGAGCAAGTAATTGGAATAATGCTAATTGGCCTGATTTTCATGGTCTAGGGGAGACAACTCTAGTTGGTTTGGGCTAGGCAATATGGTGTTAAAGAAGTCTATTACATAGGTAACTACAAGTTTGGTTCCTCAGTGGGAGCATAAATAATCAATTACCCAATAAACAAGAAGGTAATACATACTTGTTCGTACTGTAAGGCAGATTCCAGTCTGTCGTTAAATTTCTGTACACGTGGAGCAACATCTTCTAAATCGTTGGCATCTAATTCAGCAGCGATATCCTGAAATGTTTAATAAAAAAAATTTCAGCAATTCACATTTTTCAATTGATGTTTTATTTATTTTTAATTTTATGTAACACAAGACACAGCTAGTTCTCACACAAAGCCTTCACAAAGCTATTTTATGTACTTGTGTTATCAGGGTGAAGATATGTCTGTCAGACACATTTAATGTTTCCCCTATCGTGGATACATGAACATGATAAAACAAGTGATAAACATGATACACAATTGATAAACATGATAAATAAGTGATTAACATGATAAAAGGGTGATAAACACGATACGCAATTGATAAACATGATAAATAAGTGATTAACATGATAAACGGGTGATAAACATGATACACAATTGATAAACATGATAAATAAGTGATAATAATGATAAACAAGTGATAAACATGATACGTGATAAATTGTTAAGTACAGCAACATTTACAATACTGTCTAGATGAACCCGCTCAGATTTTTTAAATAAACTTCAGACTTAAATCCAAGTTACTTTTTCAATGAACAAGGAACCTTAAATTTATTGTCTTCACACAACAACTTGTCTGCATCGATGGTGTAATGGTTAGCGTGCTCGCCTCAAGTGCGGTAGATCGTGGATTTGAGTTCTGATCGGGTCAAATCAAAGGCTATAAAATTGGTCTTTGGTGCTTCTCCGCTAAGAACGCAGCATTAAGGAGAAAGAGCAAAGACTGGTTGGCTTGGAATCAGGCTAGTGTATCCAAGTGAGGACACGTGTCTATCCGAGGACTGTTGTTTCAGTATTGGTCTAGTACAAAGTGGATCTCATCATCATCACATTGAAAATTAACTTGTTCTTGCCATGATAAAGCTGAGAAATTGCTGAGTTAAACTACATATCTCTAATTCCCTTTGCACAAATCTTCTCATATGAATTTGTAATGCAAAGGGGAGATAAATCTTACCCTGAGAAACTCTCTACACATATCAAGAGGTAAATATTCTAAATCTTCTAACTTTGTACTGTATTTTTTTCTTTGTCTAAATGGATCCTTTTTATCATGTTCTCCAGGAATGCTACAAATATTAATAATAATCTATTAATGACAGATTATTTCAGGAATATGCTAAATATTTGAATAAGATATTCTTTATAATCTGGTTTCGGGCAGTTTATGCTTAATAAACTGCAAAGCATTTTACGAAAAGCGTAAACTGTTCCAAACCAAGTAAAACCTGTTAAAAAATTGAACATATACCTTATAATTTAATTTTTACAACAAAATTAAATGATTGCTCAATCTTCATTACGATTATTTCATGGGACTATTTGAATTTGTCATTGACGAATGAATATGTAGGTCACGTCACAGTACCAACCCAGGTTATCAAGTATAACAAATGTTGCTCCAGGTGGATCAGGCCCCCATTCATTGAATAATTTCAACAGAATAATTCAATTTAAATTTTATCCTAAATACAGAAGAATTATTTAGAAAAAACAAATTTCTTAATTGCTGTTAGATATCAACCCCATCATTAAATTTGTAAAAATAGCATAAAAGTTTATAATGACCTATTTTACAACTATTTACTTCCTGTGAAACATAACTCAAAAGCTTGTACCATAACTAATTTTTTGTGCCTTTCATTTAATCTATTTAATTAATCACTGAATATGCAGGACAAAAATTCTACGTTTAATAAAATCCAGAATTAACAGTATTTCTTCACTAAAAAAAAGTTTCCCTAAACCATTCAATTTGCTTACATAATCAAGGGGTATAATTCCAGAATTTAACACTTAACATGTGCCATATAGCCCAACACAACTATAATTTGGTAAGAATAGGTGTGTACTGAAATTTTGAATATTTCATGAGCAAAAATCAGTTGTTGGTTCTCAAGAATTTTTGCTGCTACTAAATTTGTTACTTTAAGCAGTCAGCATTTGTGTACCTGTATATAACTTCAGTTGTATTCTACCTGTAAATAACTTCAGTTGTATTCTACCTGTAAATAACTTCAGTTGTATTCTACCTGTAAGTAACTTCAGTTATATTCTACCTGTAAATAACTTCAGTTGTATTCTACCTGTAAATAACTTCAGTTGTATTCTACCTGTAAATAACTTCAGTTGTATTCTACCTGTAAATAACTTCAGTTGTATTCTACCTGTAAATAACTTCAGTTGTATTCTACCTGTAAATAACTTCAATTGTATTCTACCTGTAAATAACTTCAGTTGTATTCTACCTGTAAATAACTTCAGTTGTATTCTACCTGTAAATAACTTCAATTGTATTCTATCAATAACAAAATATACAGTCAAACCTGTATTAAGAGGTCACCTTTGGGACAAGGAGAATCTGGCCTTATAAGACAGGTTATCTCTTAAACGAGGTTCAATACATATGAAATTTTCCATGACAGGACAAGAAAAGGGTGACCTTTTAATACAGGTGACTGCCTAATAGAGGTGACCGCATGGGCAGGTTTGACTGTATATATATATATATATACTTTAGATATTACTCAGAAAATTACTACAGCTTATAATTGTTCTACTGTATCTCTAATATTACAACTGCATCGATGGTGTAATAGTTAGCATGCTCGTCTCTCAAGTGTAGTAGATCGTAGACGTGTCTACCCGCGGACTGTGGTTTCAGCCAGCTAGCAATATAAAATTCCAACTTAGCGTGTTGATCTAGTACAAAGTGAACATCATCATCATCATCTCATTAAAATGTAACGTTACTTGTTTTTGCAATGAAATAGTTTTAAAAAAATTGCTGAATTGACGTTAAAAGACAATCACTCACTCTTTCTCTAATACTAGGGTCGTCATGGTAATGATCGTATGGTAGTTGGATTTACAACTACTGCCACGATATAACTGATAAATTGTTGAAAGTGGTGTTAAACACCATAACTCATAACCCCTTTCTCTAATATTACATACCCAATGTTATGAACAGCTAATAATTTCTCTAATTTCTTTACTCTTTGTTGGATGACTCTGTAATCTGTAACCTCCGGTCTACAAAAAAATAATTGTCATCAAATACACTCAAACCTCACTAGGTCAAAGTCAAAGTACAAGAGATTGGTGTTTATAAAACTAAAATATCTGGGTATTTGATTCATCCAGGTAAAAATAAGCTCAACGGTACTTCAAACAGAGCAAATGTTTACTTCAAAGTTATTCAAGGACTAATCAGAGTTTAAGAGAACAAGATTTGACTTTATTATATGACTATAAATATTTCTTTTATCTGATTGGCTGATGTCCCTAGAAACGTTCTTTGATAAAATGTTATATTCACCTCACGCGACATAATGCGCGGTGAATATAACATTCCAACGTCTTGCACCATACGAAACCAAAGAAAACGTCGTGACTTTAAGGGTAAAATCAACATATAAAATGTGTCATATAATAAAACAATTAATGACTTTCAATTCGGTGGATACCAGGATTTATTAACCCAAGAATAATATATTTACCTCAACACTAAGGGGCCTCGGTAAATATAATATTCTTGGGTTAATAAATCCTTGTATTCACCTCATTAAAAGTCATTAATTGTATATTATCGGTAAATTCTACATTATTCCTTTGTCACCCAGTGATATTGTCAGTATCAACTGGGCGACTGATTGACTGGGTGACTGATTGACTGGGCGACTGATTGACTGGTCGACTGATTGACTGGGCAACTGATACTGGAAACTATCGGTCATTATGATGTCACATTATGACTTTCAACACCGATAAAAACAATAATATCAGTTTTGAAGGCCTTGACATACATTATCACATCTTGTCACATCAGACTCACTGCGATACTAGTGATAATGTATGTCTCGACCTTCAAAACTGCCTTTATTCTATACATATATATATCAAAGTCTTTACTGTTATTTATAATTAAAAACTATAACATTGCTTGGAGCAATTAATGGAACTACCCATCTTCATCAATACGTTTTTACTAGTGACCCATAAGCATATATTAATAACAACAGATAACGTAACAATACAATTCTCATTGTGCAATGTCAAGTCTTTGAGGTTGATCAAATATATTCAATTTATCTCTTATCCGTAGAAAAGCAGATGATCCAGTGGCGATCCATTTTCATACTTATAATCATACAGTTGAACATTTTGATTGGAAAAAATTTTACCAAAACAAATTTTACTAACCTGGACCCCATCTCTAGTTTAACCAAATCTTTTTCATCCTGTAATTTCTTTATTTTATCATTTGCTTTGGATAACTGTTTCTCATATGACTGAAAGTAAAATATATTCAAATACTACTTTTGTATCAAAATCAGCAGTTCTTCAAAATTTTTTTATTGAAATACAATGTTATACAAAATAAAGAATACTCTAAAAAGTAAAAGATGAAATATTATATCACATGATACGAATATAGACAGAGCACAAACAAGGTGTTTCAGTTGAAAAACATGGTGGTTGGTGTTTTCGCAGATGATTCTGGTTAGAAAATAAAATGACTGAAAATCAATGAAAAATAGCTGAAACCATCTACATCCCCTTTCGAATAGTCCATTTTTACTTGCTATGACTGTGCCCAGCAACTTTCAGCAATTTCTCTGCAGAGGGAAAATAGCTGAATCTAGTTAAAAAACTGAAAAAAATACTAGTAATCCCTGTGAAAGTCAGTGTTTAAGTAGAAAACCTGACATTAACACTCAAAAACATTGTGTCACATAATGTAAATTTCAATGGAACACAATGTTCTTATTACTTAGTACATGTATAAGCTGCTATTTTCCCTCCAATATTGTCGATCTGTAAGCTATATATATCTTTTCTTTTGTGTACTTACATTCATCAGTTCTGACCAAGAAACAATAACTGGTATCATATTCCATGTTATAGTAAGCATAATGAACACTTAGAACAAACGTTTACCCTTATCAGAGATTTCATGTTTGATGACACGCCCACTTCATTGAGAGAATTATCTTCATATGTTCTGTTGTCTTCTACTTCATCTGACCTACAAAATTCATTATGTTCATGTTGATCTTATATTGAAAACTTTCTCACAATCCTCAAATGGTAACCCTCATGTACAATTGTCAAATTCACAAAGGTTATAGAGGTGATAGGCACTTAATGGCATTTGATTTCCATACACAAACTTATATGAAAAGAAAGTTTAAACAGTGATGTTCCACAATTCTACAAACAAAATGAACAATCACCTCTCACTTATAATTGGGTCACCATGACAATACAAATATAAACAAATGATAAAAAACCTACACAGATTTTATTCCAATCAAAAAGACCACATGTTATCATAAAAATAAATGACAACATAAACAAGGACAGTACAATAGCAGGGTCAATGAATGCTCATAGTTAACTGACTACTAGCTAGTACGTATTCCTTTTTTCCCCTGAAATGTTTCTGTATATTTCATAAAGAAACACATTTTAAAAAAAATTCTCCTGAAGTAATTTTTTATGCAATTTTAATGAAACTTTTATTATTACATTCAGAATTGTGTGTAGTTTCATATTCTTATACTGTAAATTCAGAAATTAATGCAATGTTTTTATTAATGCGAAAAATGCGACTCGTCGGCGATCGCAATAATTAAACCTCACATTTTTAATGTTCATTCTCTTGACCAGTTTCTGTTTGATTTATCTCCCTTTTCTTACACAGGTAAAATCGACAGGTGCATGTTACAGATTACTGACACCTAGGAAGAGGTGAAACGTGTACATGTTTATTGATTGTTTTGATTACAATATCATGTGTAAATATGTCTAGGGACAAAATAAAGTGTGTATTTAAACATCTGTGTTTCAAAATAATGACTTGTCAGTTTCATTCGATGTTTTTTCGTCGTAAGGGTAGGTCAAAAATATTTTAGTTTCTCATCGATCTAATTATATTAAAACTGTGTTAATAAATGCCCGATTTTTATTTTATTTTATTTTGGCACGGACCTCAGGTGTGTAGTGGTTATTGGCGGCTTTTCTTTTAACCCCACGTTTGGTGGTCATGGTTGTTTTGTCGGTGGCAAGGGCATTGATGATCTCGGTATTAGCAGCTTTCATTATATCAGCAGCTTCTTTGCTTGTAGCTTTAGCAGGGTCTGGTAGACGTAAGACAATGTCATCTGGAGCGTGTTTCTTAGTGACAAACTTCCACATAGACATGTTGAAACGTTAATGATTGCTCCCCTAAAAATTCATCTATTTATGGCATTTTTTTAATTTCTAATTACCGTATAGTTAATTGAGCAATATTTTATTTTAAAATATCACTTTGAAAAAAGCCGACTAAAATTTGTTTGTGAAACTGAGCTTGTTCCGATAAAAGATTCATACAGGCCATAATTCTTTTAAACTGCCGTTTTTGTTTATTTATTTATTTTGTACACTTCAATTGATCTTTCTTTGAAATTTCAGTAACCTTTACATCACCCAAGCCAAGCCCCAAGCCTTCGGATGTTCCATTACTGTTGACTCGGCACGTGACTAAAGTTCACCTGTTACAAAAGTTTCTAGATCCCCACAAGCACGCTTTGATCGATAATACATTTCCAACATGTGGAAAGCTTTCTAGATTCTCAATCACGTGTGACGGACGGACAAATGGACATGAGGATCCCTATATACCCCCGACTCACATCGAGCGGGGGTATAAAAATACAAAAACAAAACTTTTTTTGTATAGATTGGTTAAAAATGGATATCATAATGTGAAAAAATTACAGACCAAGATGACAGACACAAAATGAAGCCCTTTGCACTATTGTATCTAAAAACATTTGTGAGTGATTGTTGTTTAACGCCAAGTGAGCAATTTTTCAGCCATATCATGGCGAGAACAAGTTACAGTTCAATGAGATGATAATGATGATGACGTCTGTTTTGTACTAGACCAACTACGTTTAGTTGGATTTTTATTGTGCTAGCCTACTGAAATTAAAAAGTCTGCAGGTAGACATGTCGCTCCACTCAGACACATTTACCTGATTCTGAACCAACCAGTCTTTGCTTTTACTCCTTAATGCAGCACGATTAGCACAATTTATGGTCTTTGGTTTGACCAGACCTGGGTTTGAACCTATGATCTACCACACTCCAGACATGCATGGTAATCATTACACCACAGGTGCGCTTGAAAAAACATTTGTACATACATGCCAAACAAAAAGCTTACTTATAAAAATCTAGCTCTTTTTTCATACTACTAATCTGTTTTTCATAAGCATCAATAATATCTAGCAACCTGTAAAAGAAAGTAATACAGTACAGTCAAGCCTGCCCATGAGGTCACCTCTATTATGCAGTCACCTGTATTAAGAGGTCATCTTTTTCTTGTCCTAGCATAGAAAATTTTGTATGAATTGAACCTCTTTTAAGAGGTCACATGTCTTATAAGACCACTTTTGCTTTGTCCCAAAGGTGACTTCTTAATACAGGTTTGACTGTAATTCCTTATTTAATTCTTCTTCTGAAAATAATAAGTTTTTGTGTCAATAAATATAGAATACCGTCTGTTTTGAAGGTCGAGACAGACATTATCACTAGGATGGCAACAAGCTTGATAGGATGAGCTGCGATACTAGTCATAATGTATGTCGAGAAGGGTAATGGATAAAACACCTGTGCTATAACATTTCCCCTAAAAGATAAGTCCACAGAGAGACTTCTGGGTCAGAGAATACAACACATACCTGTACACAGTGAAACTTGTCTGAATCAAACCATGAATAAAACAGAATCCTGTACAAACTGAACTTTAAATAAATTCCTAATGTAGGAAATTTTTTGATAATTCAACCTGTATAAACCGAACACCTGCCTATTGCAAACACAAAAGCTGGTCAAAAGAAGGTTTAGCTTAGACATAGATTCACTGTATATAATATGGTTTTCTGCTTAAATATATCATTAGTTGTGAGTCTAACTATTCACTTTGCTAAGCGAGTGACCTTTAGCATACTTCACACTCCATTGAGTATCTAGCATTTTACACTCCATTGAGCCTATAGCATTTACACTCCAATGAGCATCTAGCATTTTACACTTCATAGAGAGTCTAACATTTTACACTTCATAGAGAGTCTAACATTTAATGCTTCATTGAGCATTTAACATTTTACACTCCATTGAGCATGTGTCTAGCATTTTACAATATCTATTGCATGTAATAATATGATAGAATAAAAAAAAACATATATACAGTGAAGACCCTTTGATAAAATTGGAAGTGAAATCAAGAAGTGACAAAATAAGTCTTAGTAAGTTCGGACCAACTGTTGTGAAAGTTTTTGATGGACTTGGCATGACAAATTTGGAAGTGTAAAAATGGAAAGCATGGGTAGTTGGTTTTGTTATACTGTAGGTCAAAACTGGGAATTCTATCCAAGACCTACATGAAAACAAATGTGTTATTTATACAATCTTCGATTAACTAGTTATTTGGTCATTTTAAGAAAACTTTATACCAAAAGAGAATGATTGAGTAGACATCAAAACCTTGTGTAAAATTTCAAAACAAAATGGCAAAGGGAAACTAACGTAAGAGTATAGACACCACATATTTTGCAATTTCTCAATTTAAGGGTGATAACTCTGGAACCATTAAAGGAATAATAACCATAATAAAACATTGTTTAATTAATTTCAAATAATTTGCTTAGGAGGAGCTTAAGTTATTAAATGGAAACCTGAGAAATTTGTATATTTGGTAAATCAAGGGACATAACCTCAAAACAAGAAAAAGCAATAAAGACCAAAATCCAACTTGGCCTGCCTTTTTGTGTGGTCTTTTACAACCTTTAGTATGAATTTTAAATTATTTTCTACAGTATTGGAGGAAATCAAACACAGGAAGGATGTACAGATAGATGCACAGACTTAATGCCCCTGATGCCTAGAAAGGGGACATAAAAATAATCATCATCTAAAATTGAATAAATTTATAAAATTCGACTCATTTCAATTTCCATTCACTGCCTATGCAATCTCAAAACTAAAAAAATAATGATAAATTAGAAAACTGAAGAAATGACAAAATTATCACATGAATCACATTTCCATGATAAGACATATAGGGCCCAACACTGTGAGAGGTGCAAGACTCTTTTTCTACCTTGTCAATGTTTGTTTATTTGAGAAAATGATAGAGTGCTCTCCCTTGTTAGTAACTAACATAAATACACAAACGACCTCCCTTTGACCAAAGTCAAAGAAATTTTTATTACATGTATTTATCACTGTTATACTAGCATTTATAATGTATTTATAAAATACATTCAAAATACTGCCAAGACATGGATGTATATTGATAAATAAAAAATATACTTCAGCAATGGAAAATTTTGAGGGAAAACGCTCGTGTTGCCTGTCTCCTGGGTAAGATAGAAAAATCTTTTTTACCTATATAACCAGACTACTTTATCCAAGTGGTGAGAAAAAAGTCTTAGTCATCAGTTTGGACTTTGACCAAGAGGCTGACAACACACTTACTTCTCATCCATCGTGTTATGGGCTCTTGCTGTTCTTTTCTTAAACTCCTGAAATATCTGGTTCTGTCTGTCTGTTCTCTTCTCTTCCTGTAATATAAATATTTTTCTGGAAAGGATTTTCCTAAAGAATTCATAAAAACAGACATCCAATGAATATTCATATTCTGTTCTCTTCTCTTCCTGTAATACAAGTTCACTTAATAAGCTATCATAAATGATCTGTTTATCGTAACCTGTCTTTCCCTCATTCATGACTTATCGTCAGATTTTTAACAACAGTAACATGACAGTTACCAATAAATGTAGTGGAGCAGGAATTGCTTACCCTTCATGAGCACCAGGTTTTTAGTGGGAATCATGTTGCTCAATCTTTTGTTTTCTGTGTAGAATTTTGATGACCATCGTCTTTTTGTCCCTTTTCTTTTAGCCATTGTCTTTCTTCATATTACGGCTTCTGATTATGCCTTTGTTATCTTCAAACTTTCATTTTTTTCTTTCTATGAGACATATATCTCCAATTGTCTAGTATTGATATATCACAGACCTCAGACAGTAATGGCTGACAATATAAACAACAGAAAAACAAAATAAACAACTCAATCTGGCAAACTTCTAAGAATAATGATCAACAATATTACCAAACACAACACAAACCACCACCTTGGTAAATTACAAAAGTTATTGGACAACAATGTAACTAACCACTTCTCTAATAACGGTCACAAATATAACCAATTACAGTCCTGTAGTGATGACCATCTAGAATTTCTGATTGACTATAAAAACAGACATCCAATGATTTTTTGTGCAAAATTTGAGGACATTCAAGTTTATAGTGTCTGAGAAATTTTCCATATGGTCCATTGTTAAAATTAATACTCAATGTCCTGTGGTGGTAGCCATCTTGGATTTCACAAAAAAACATACACATTCTAAAGGGTCATCCAAGAACATTAAAGCCAAGTTTGTATTAAAATGGTTCTGAGAAGGAGGCTTTTAAAATATATTTCCCATGGGTCCTATGTTGAAACTTTGTTCTGTTGTGGTGGCCATCTTGGATTTCTAGTTGAAACAAATGTAATGACAATACCTCACATTAACCTATGGTTCTGGCAAGTGAAAAATAAGTAGCAATTTAAAAAATATTCAAATTAATTTCTAAAATGGTTCGGACTGTTTTTTTCCCACATATATTTTGGGGGTCGTCGTTGTCGTGATCATATGGTAGTTGGATTTACAACTACAGGGCTCACCACACATAGTAAAAACAGGGCGACTTGACTTCTCTCTCAGTGGACTTAAGGGCGAAGTGAGGGAAAATCTGGGAGACTTCCGAAAATCGATCCCGATTTTAACGTTTCTTTCCCCACTACCGCATGTTCCCCTACCTTTCACAAAACGAACGTGTGCTGCAAATGATCTTAAAAAGGATGCAATTAACGAGTTTGGAATAAAATATTGAACATCAAGCCCTGTATGGGTCATATTTCAGAAACATGGGAGCTTCTTTTACGTGAATATTGAAGAAAAAGTATGATTATTGAAAAATTATAGGCGACGTCTCAAAATAACAGGGTGACTGAAATTTCGCTTTTGGGCCGAGTTGGAGCGACTTCAGAGCCGTAAATGCGACTTTGTCGCCCAAATCGCCTGGTTTGGTGAGCCCTGCAACTACCTGCATAATCAGTGCCTATCACCACTAAGTTGTGTGTTCGAATCCCACTCATGGCGAGGTGTACTCTATACAACATAATGTGAAAAAGTTTGTCAGTGATTTGCGACAGGTCGATGGTTTTCTCCGGGTACTCTGATTTCCTCCACCAATAAAACTGACCACCACGATATAACTGAAATATTGTTGAAAGTGGCGTTAATGTTAAGCACCAATAACCCTGACCCCTTCCCCTACTTTAGCTCATTCAATTAATTTCTAAAATGGTTAGGACTATTTTCCCCCGTATATTTTGTCTTACCTCACTGGCCATCTTGGATATTTTACTTTTCAGTCTTTCTAGTTCTCGTTCCTGGGTGTCACATTTCTGTTGTAGATATTTACATTTCTGATGTATTGACTTCTTTGTATTTTTAAGTTTTTCTTCTTCCTCTTCAAATACGGAGGATTTCATACTTTCTTCCTGTTCAAGGTCCTTTGGTATGAAAAGAATATAAAATAAATGTCACAATACTGTAGTGAGTGATTGATTGTTGTTTAATGCCAAGTCAGCAATTTTTCAACTATATCATGGTGAGAACAAGTTACATTTCGATAAGACAATGTCTGCTATGTACTAGACCATCAAGGTTAGCTGGATTTACATAGTGCTAGCTGACTGAAACAACAGTAAGCCAAAGTAAATATATGGTCTGTTTGTAGTACATTGAAACAGAGCCTTGAATATAATGGAATACTATATAGATTAAACTTTAAATAAAGTCAAAATGTAGAAAATATTTGTTAATTTAACCTATGTTAACCGAACACCTGTCTATTCTGCACATAAAATCTGATCTTAAGGTGGTACCTAACACTACAGGGAGATAACTCTTTAAAATCAGTTGAACGTTTTGATCATATGATGTTTGTATGCAAATTTCAAGCATCTCGGTGATCAAAACCACAGAGAGAAAAGCTGCTATGTGGCTAGTGAATTTATAGCTCTGAATCTGTTGGTTGGAATTTGCTAAAATTTTGATATTTATTACAGTGGATATATTCAAACACACTGCCAAAAAAATAAGAAAATTAAACGTGCAGATCAAATTTTACCTGAAGTGTATGGTACCACCTTAAGGAGGTTCGGTTTAGACACATCTCAATGTAGTTGTCACCTTTATAATGTTTGATCACATACTTTGAATATTTATCAGAAGTAAAGTTGTCTGCCCCTTCCGTTTTGAAACAACTGTATGCTATCTAAGGTATATAAACCTAACACTCTATAAATTTATCATCCAGTTTTAAAAAAACCTTTAAAATCTTAATAGACAAAGAAGACTTACTTTATAGTGAAACCTATTTAAACTGAACCTCCTTTTGACCAACTTATGCAGGGTTCACGAAATTGCATATTGGTTTGGTGGTCCTTGTGATAAAAATGTCAGTTCTCATTAATTTATAATGCAAAATACCAATCTTGTGTCAGTCTTTAGTAAAACTTGCCAAAATTTTGCTGGTCATGTCTAACAGGACCAACGAATTTCGCGAGCTCTGCTTATGCATTCGGAGTAGACATGTGTTCAGTTTCTACAAGTTAAATTAACAAACTTTTTCTACCTCACGACTTCATTTAAAGCTCGGTTTATACTGGTCTGGTTTATTCAGGGTTCAGTATAGACAGGTTTATACTGGTCCGGTTTACTAAGGGTTCAGTTTAGACAGGTTTATACTGGTCCAGTTTATTCAGGGTTCAGTTTAGACAGGTTTATACTGGTCTGGTTTATTCAGGGTTCAGTTTAGACAGGTTTCACTGTAATTACCTAATGATAAAATGTTGAATTTGATCTTACAAACATTTTACCTCCACTCTGCTTCTGGAACTTTCTAGCAGTACTTTCAGTTCTTTCATACGACCGTGGTATTTCTCTGTAAGTTCTGTCTGTTTCGCTAAGTCTTCTCTGTGAAATATATATGGTTTAAGGCATTTACAACCTATTTCAACAATATTTCAGTTAAATTGAGGTTTAGGAAATGGAGTACCTGTAGAAAACCACTGATCTGTCGCAAGTCACTGACAAGCTTGATCACATAATGTTGTATCGAGTACACCTCGTCATGAAGGGGGAAGAGTTAAGGTATTTATCACCTCTTTCAACAATATTTCACTTAAATAGATGTGGTTAGTTGGTTTACTGATGGAAATAAAATTGCACAAGGAGCCGCTGTGTCCGTGATTGTATGGCAATAGACCTTTTACACAATAAAATTATACGCTTTTATAGGAGTTATTTCTCTTAAGACATGCAAAATGGTCCCCTGTCTAGCAAGAGCAATGGAAAGAACAAGGAACTTGAGTATAATTTTCTTATAATTTGAATATATTTGAACCATGCAAAAAATTAGAGGATTTGGAGGAGATGGGCATGGTGACTTAATTTGTTTCTTCAGATAAGATCTTACAAAAATACTATGTGTGTCTATGGTGGCAGGCTAACTGTTATGGGTAGGATTGGTTTGGGGGAGAGGAAAAGTGACTTACTTCAGTTGATTGTTTGTTAAAATAAGATCTTGTAGTAAATTTTGTCTGTGGTCACAGTCTACCATCAACGAAATAAAATTTTCTCTAACCATCTGACTCATGGGTAGGTCCATACATATTGTTCTACCTGTCAAAATAAAGAATAAAATAAATATATATATAGAATAACAGCATAAATATATATATAGAATAACAGCAGTTTTGAAGGTCGAGACAGACCAAGTCAGAAAGGACGAGCTGTCATATTACTGGGATAATCCTGGCTAGAAAATAAAATAACTGAAATCAATGAAAAATAGCTGAAACCATCTACACTCCCTTTCATTTTTCATCTGTTCTGACCGTATCCAGCAACTTTGGAAAACAATTTTCAGAGGAAAATTGCTGAAATCAGTTAAATAACTGAAAAAATCATCCCTGATATTAGGGATTATGTATGTTGAGACATTCAAATCTGATGTTATTGTTTTTATCAGTAAAATCATAATGTTTGACTGACTGATAATTATCAGTATCAGAGACAGTTTATTCACATGGTCAATATTACTTGGCGAGATCAAAGGAAAAATGTATAAATTACCAATATATTGTACACAAATATCAAAATAAATATTTTAACAATTTGGTAAAAAAATTAATAATCTAAAAATGCCATTTCAAAAATACACTGTACATTGAGGATTTTTAACATGTACGGCAGCTGTCATTAGTGGAGTAGTAACTGCTTCCACCTTCGAGAGCACCCGAGTTCACCCCATGGATTTTGGTTGAGTTCATTTTACTCAATCTTTAGTTTTCTGTGTAGTGTTTTGTAGATCTTTGTTTGTCTTTCTATACTTTTTTCTTTTGGGGATTGTGTTGTCTGTTCTTCAATTCATGGCTTCTGATTACTCCTGAAGTATCTTCAGTGTGAAGATGCTGTTGCTGCAGCCCTGCAAACAGGTTCTTTTAGTGGAAGTGAATCTGTGCAGGTTTTTTATAGTTTGCTTTTATATGTATTGCCATTAGGAGAGTTGGGACCCTCATAAAATAAAGTATTATTATTATTATTAATTAACAGGTTTAACCCCTGATATATTTTTGAGCCTGTTTTAATACAGGACCTGGATTTCCAACATCATCTGTCATAGTCTTTTTTGTGTTCATTGAGTTAAGACAAGAGTTGCTTGGTATTGGTGGAATTGTTGACCATCACTGTTTAAACTCTCGTTTCTAACAAGGGGATCGTCTTAGTCGTAATCGCATGGTTGTTGGATTTATAACTATCTATGCAACCAGTGCTTATAACCACTAACGTTGTGAATTCAAATCCCACTCAGGCGAGGTGTACTCGATACAACATTATGTGATCAAGTTTGTCAGAGACTTGCGACAGGTCGGTGTTTTTCTCCGGTTATTCCGCTTTCCTCCAACAATAAAACTGACAGTCACAAAATAACTGAAATATTGGAAGTGACATAAAACACCGTAATCCTTACCCTATCAAACATCATCTGTCTTAGTCTTTTTTGTGTTTATTGAGTTAAGGTGAGAGGTTGTTGATATTGATGGAATTGTTGACCATCACTGTTTAAACTTTCATTTCTAAACTAAGCTCCATACCTGACATGAGAGTGACATCCGAGGGATGGAGAATCTTGACAATTGGGAGGCCATGTTTCTTTAACTGTTTATTGATCTCTTGCCATTGATCAACTTCAGTCTGTAAAAAATGCACACATGAAATATAAATTAAAAGGTACAGCCACAGGGATTCATTTTATGGGTTATGTCCATCATTATTATCACTATACTGTGACTGCAATATGAGCATGAACAATAAAACCACTATTTTTATGTAAAAGGATAAATATTGACTCTGATTAAGCATACATGTAGTATAAAACACTGACTAATCAGTGGAACGTCAGTGTCCGATCTGATAATCGATTCTTAAACCTTGTGGTCGATTCTGATTCCTAATGTAAAAAAAAAAATATATGTTGAACTTTTTTCTTTGTTTTTGTCTCCATACTGCCAAACATCTTGCAATTTCATTCCAGCATACTTCTGACACTCTGACAGTCATTACACATATTAAGACTAGTCTATTATTTATCTACATATTTACGATTTGATTCGGAAATTATATGCTTTACAAAAGAATACTGCAAGTTATTTCAATTCCGACGAGCAAAATGGTGCCTGGACAAGCAAGAGCAATAGACAGGACTATGAATTTGAATATAATTTTCTCATAATTTGTAGATATTTGAACCGTGTAAAATAAAGGAGGATAATTTTATAACAGGTAAAAAATTCACAAGTTGTTACAACATTAAAATTTTGATCAGATATACTGTATGTTATTTTCATTAAACTTTACGTGAAAGGGACCATTTTGTTTGCCTTTAAGGGAAATAACTCTTGTAAAACGTATAATTTTAGAATCAAAGTAGGAAATGGGCAAATGATTTATTGGTAAAACTAGAAAAGAAGTATGCCCCCGCACTTGATAATAATGGACAAAGTTGTTTTGTTAGGAGTGATTTTTTAAAAATGAAGTGTGTCTGTAAGACACAAATGATGCACCCGCCAGACCATAAGAAATTATAAACAAGTCAAAAGTTCTTTAACACTATGTATGATGTTCTATCATACTCAACTTGTATACAGATAGTACCTTTAATTTTTCATTCCTGATATGTAAATATAAAGGTAATACCTGTGCTGAAATGGGTATAATTCTTTCTAGAATCATCCTAGTCGCGGGGACATAAAAAATGACCATGTCCAACTACTTGTCATTCTCAAATATTTGATGAAAATCAAAATCCTGTGGACATGCACACCTCCATTATGTGTATAAACATCATACAAAATATTAAAGCTGTAGCTCCAAAACTGTAGGAGATAGCCGGACAAACCATGTATCTATATCCAGACAGACGAATGGACAGGGGTAAATTAATATGCCCCCCCTCTTCGTCGCGGGGACATAAAAAACATATATAATTGATAAAGTTATCTATATTGTGCATCAATGTGAATCTACTTTGTCAAAATTAACCAATCACATACCACAGTATAATGTTATTCCTCCTAAATCAAATTCAAATTAGGTGCTTGTTGTATCTTTGAAAAAAAAATCTTTAGGGTCATGTCATGTAACCTTCTATTCATCGTTGACCATCCAATCATATGCAAGACACAATTGGACAACAGCTCAAGATTTAGTAGGATAATCTCCGATTGGTCAGTTGAGAACATGAACCTTGTCATCACACCATACAGAATGTAGTTAGATTGATTGATTGATTGATTTTTTAGTGTTTAATGCCCCTTTCAGCAATATTTCAGCCATATCATGACGACCAGTTTTAGTGGTGGAAGAAGCTGGAGTACCCGGAGAGATCCATCGACCATGAGCAAGCAACTGGTAAACTTTATCACTTGCGGCTGCGAGTCGAGTGCACCCTTTTTTGTAATTTACAAGGCTGGGCACGAACCCACACCGTATTGGTGATAGGCTTATATGAGTTATTAGGTAATCCAACTACCTAACTCATTGAGCCACCCGGGCCCTAATTAGATTTAAGTATATCACAAAAGAAAAACTGGTACAACAAACATCTAATATTAATTAGATTGACTTACCCTATAATTAGATGTAATCCGCATGTCATCATTCTCATAATCAACATCTCCCTGAAATCACAAAAATAGTTGAGTGATATGAATATTATACAATCAATATCATTTGATTGATAAACCCAAGAAATAAAATTATGTTACATGCTAAGCGAAAAAGCAATAAATAGCAATTTCATAGTCTTTGGTTTTACTACTTTAATTTAGGGTTTGGGCCCCATTTAATATAAGGATTTATAATGGTGTGTGCTAAGAAGAGAAGCAACAAATACCAATTTCATAGTCTTTAGTTTAACCACTCTAATTATAGGTTTATTCCATTTTCAAATATATTCAAATACGATAATATGCAAATATTTGCATAGAATTAAATAAATTAAAAAAATTCATTAAACAAACATTGTTTATAAACATTGACAGGATAATTACAAGAGTGTTAATTGGTATTTACAAATTTGTATCTTGGATCTTGCCGATTGTTTTAATAACTAGCTTTGGTGGTACTTAGCTATAGGATTATGGTGCTTAATGCCACTTTCAACAATATTTCAGTTATATAATGGCGGTCAGTTTTATTGGTGGAGGAAACCAAAGTACACGGAGAAAACCACTGACCTGCTGCAAGTCAATGTCATTATGACAAACTTTATCACATAATGTTGTATCGAGTACACCCCTCCATAAACGGGGTTCAAACTCCCAACTTTAGTGGTGATAGGCACTGACTGACCAACTACCATACGATCATGACGGCCCCATTTAATGTAAGGATTTATAAACCCATGAAATTTATATAATGTTGTGTGCTAGGCAGAGAAGCAACAAATAACAATTTCATAATCTTTAGTTTGACCACTCTAATTATATGTTCACTCTATTGTCAAATATATTTAAATACGACATTAATATAAAACAGGCGCGGCCATGAATGCTCACGAATCTGAAAATTATCTGCCTATTTCACACTCATCCAGTGCATCGAAATCAAACTCTTGTTTCTTACAAGATCTCAAAAGTTAACTCCAGGTGTGCAGAAAAATTTTTCTTGTCAGTATGTCAGAAGAGATTTAATAAAATTTGAAAATAGCAAAATTACCTAGGTACATATATATTACCATAAAGAGGTCTCTTCGCTCGCATATAAAGAATACATTATTTTCATGGTTATGGGGTTTTTTTTTCGGAGAAGACGAGAGTCTGAATATTTATTTTTTTTGTTGTGCAAAAAGCAAACTTTTTTTTCCAGAATTTAACATTAGGTTATATGATAAAAACTCTGAATCAGATTATTATTTTTTTCTGCAACATTGGGAATCAGAATATCTTTTTAGAAAAAAAACCATAACCCCCCCCCC
>MJUT01028607.1:35318-88395 GCA_002080005.1 Gigantidas platifrons | reverse complement strand
GTTTTTGGACCCGTCAGATTCCTACTTCCTGTTTGCCGACTTAGTTGGTTTTTATACACATTGAACATATATGCGGGGGTATCATAAGTGAGCATGAGCTCACAGTTCATCTTGTTTATTCAGCTGTGATACCATTGATGATGTATCTCGAGACCTTCAAAACAGACTTTATTGTTTTTATTGGTAACATCAGTGTGCTTGACGTCACACTGACCAATGATTTTCCGGTTCTCACGATGTGCACCGGCCCTCCTGCCCAAGACCAGTAAAAATTTGTTCGGACCAGTAGATTTTTCAGTTTTTATTTAGATATACATGTGTATATATAAAGTAAATTCAATAATTTGATTCAAACTAGTAATTCAAATTTTCATTTCGAGGACCGATTTTCATTATCAGAGTCAGTCCGTTGATACGTTGGAAAGATCAAAGGAAAACTGTAAAAATTACAGATAGAACATAGATAGTTGAAAAGAGCATTGAACAGCAATAAACAAAACTCCAATAATATTTAACTCCCTCTTGAATGAGGTGAATGAGTGATCGTTGTTTTTACTCTTCGATGAGATGATGATAGAATTTGCTTTGTACAAAACCAACATGCTTTTTCACATTTTGTAGTGTTATCTCATTTAAACAATAGGTAGATGTGTCAACATCCTGACTCTGAGCCAACATATATTTCTTCTGACTCCCTAACAGCTTGCACCAAATACCACTAGCCCTAAGCCCTACTCAAGTGAAAATTGGTTCAGTCTAGTGAAAAATTGCATAAAATTTGATTTATTGAAAAGATTTTTTTTTATATTGCCTTTCGAGCTAGTTTGTCAAAATGGTTTTTGTCACAGACTGCTCTAATGATGCATGCTTACCAGAAAGGCAGCAACTACCGATTTTATAGTCTTTGTTTTGACCCTACCAGATATTAAAGCCCATGATATACTACACTCGAAACGAGCATGCTACTTGTATGACGATTACACCACAGAGGACATGTTACTCATTGCATCTCATGTCTTAGGCTTCCCCTTTGATGTGACATTTCTCTGTGAAATACCATTCTCACAAAACAAGTCAACAATATAATAATAGTATATATTTATCACAGGGTTCATTTATAATTCATTAACACCTTAACACCATGATCGTATGTTTACATGGATAAACATATATAAATAAATATAATCATTTCTGTATTGATTTTCAGACCAAAACAATTTTTTTTCTACATTTTGTATTCTTTATGTGTGAAAGGTGAGAAGGAATGGTCCAGTGCAGGGATTGTATTGACTTTGTCTTCATTTAATCTTTAACAGACTTAATGGGTATTTTCTTTGGTACATTGTATTTAAGCTCAATAGATTAATGTCTGACTTTATTTAGACCGTACATGTGTTAGGATTTATTACACTTAAGTAAGTACCGGTATTCAAATTCAATCAATAATTATTTTCTTTCTTTATAAGGAAAATACAGGAAGTCTTGGATAATACTACAATGTAGATCAATATATAATCCATTTAAACTGAAAATTGGAATACGAAATATATCAGATCAGGGTTAGAGTTCTGGTGTTTAACACCACTTTCATTAATATTTCAGTTATATTGTGGCAGTCAGTTTTATTGGTGGAGGAAACCAGAGTATCTGGAGAAAACCATCAATCAATCAAAGGTGTCTTATGTTACTAACAAACTTTATCACATACCAGTAATGTTGTATCAAGTGGGCGGGATTCGAACTCACAACATAAGTGGTGATAGGCACTGATTGCATAGGTAGTTATAAATCCAACAACTATACAATCACGACATCCCCAAAATTAAAATGGGAGTGCGAATTATATCAAATAACCTTGCTACAACAAGTCACTCTTTTTTTGTTGTTTTTGTTGTGTTATCTTTGATTTTAATAAATTGCATTAAAACAACAGTGGGCAGATAGACATGTCACACCATTCAGAAACATTATTCGGACTCTAAGACAACCAGTCTTTGCTCTTACTCCTTAATGTTGCAATCTTAAATACAGAAAAAAGTTACAAACAGGTCCCACCTTTGGATAAGACCCAGGAGTGGAGCAACATGTCTAACCACGGACTGTTGTGTGAGTGAGCTAGTACTATAAAAATCCAACTTGGTGTATCAGTCCATTACAAAGTGGACATCATTATCATCTCATTGAATGTACAATGTAATTTATTCTCACCATTATCTACATGTAGCTGGAAAATTCCTCAGTTGGCCTCAGACAACAATCACTTCCTTACTTCACTAAGGGAGATAATTATGTAGCTAATTAATACAATCACTTCCTTACTTCACTAAGGGAGATAATTATATAGCTAATTAATATTTCATATAGTTTGTCTTATTTTGTAATAAATCTTTTTTAGGATTTCAGCTTTTACTTAATTTTTTTGGGGTGTTTTACAGAAGTTTAAATGGTGTAAAACCTAACATAGAACAGTAACCATGGCATCAGGTGACCTTGTAGCTACATGGGATGTTCCATTACCAGATGGGGTACACAAGGTTGAGTTTGAACATGGAACAACATCAGGAAAACGCATAATCAGAGTAGATGGAAAGGTATTATTATAAAAACGTAGATATCAAATTTAGTGCCTATGACACGTTTCTGAAATAACCTTCATCAGGTACGCTCAAAGCCAAATAATTTAAAGGTTTTTGGGAGCAAGAAAACCAAAGGGCCTAAACAGGATAGCCAAAATCGGCTAAGGTCATGTATGCCCGAGAGAGGAGAACATTAGCTTTATAATAATAACATGAATTGGAACTGCAATTTTTTGATAAATACATATCTAATAAACGATGTCAGTGCTGAAGCATTGACTACTGATCATATTGTCGGGGACAAAATTAGTCTACCAGCAGAGGTATCCACTCGGTGATAGTAATAAATACGTAGATATCAAATTTAGTACACATGAAATGTGACCAATTGTTGACTGATTATTGCGTAATGTCCAGTGAGCAGGATTTCAGCTGTATTCAGGATTAGAACAAGTTCAGTACTACATGTATATAGAAATAAGGGAGGGCTGGGGTAACATCTTTTGACTGCCACTGGAAATGTATGGAATTTTGGATACGGACAAAAAATTTAATAATTTGTTCCAAATTGGTTTCCAGATGATAATCTGTGAACGAAAGGTCAAAATTGAAGCTAGGTGTGGTATTTAAATGTACATAATGAATATCTAGGTCAAATTCAATAATGAAAATTTTTACCAGAGTTATGCCCCTTTTTGTATTTCAAATTTACTAATTTTTTGGTTTCCGATTGATAACTTGTGAACGAAAAGTCAAATATGTGTTAAACCTTTTCAACACTTCTTACTCTGTGGAGTATGTGAATTTCCTGTAATTATAATTTTGATGCTGGGTCCAGTAATTTGTTCTCCTTTACTGGACTGAATGTCCAATCAACTTCAATATACTTTGAGAAACACGGCATTACATTCCAGGAAATAAATGTCATTACATTGTTTATTTACAGGAAATATATAAGGAAGACTGGATGTTCAAATTAGTGGGAAAGGAACATTTCCAAGTAGGAAAAGCTAAATGTACAATAAGTATTGATGCAGTCAGTGGCTTTGCTTATGAATATCTACTGGAAGTTAATGGGAAGCCTTTAAAAAAGTTCAAAGAAAATCAATCAAAAATACAAAGAGCCTGGTGTCTAAAAATAGCTGGTCATAATTTCAGGGTTTGTCTAGGTATGAATTTATATAAACTTTAGTGATTTCCTATATAATCTCTGTTTGATATATATAGAATAACAGCAGGTTAGAAGGTCGAGACAGACATTATCACTAGTATCGCAGCAAGTCCGGCAGTATGATAATGTATGTCGAGATCTTCAAAACTGATGTTATTGTTTATTGTGTTTGACGTAAAACTGACTGATAATTTTCAATATCAGAGTCAGTTCTTGCGCATGCAAGTTACGAACTTACCTAATATTTTTGTGGATCAAGATCAGTTCAGTGATCCAGACTTCAGCGGCACACATAAAAGGGAGAATATCCAATTTGCCAATAACATATTTTAATGTGATATGTTCCATTTTAAAATACTCAATAAACTATGATCAGCACAAATTGATGATGTCACTAAGTTTCGTGCCAAAAAACGTCATAAATTTGTCAATGATGTTGTCGAATCTAATTAGAATTAGATGATGTATTTAAAAAAAAAAATTAATTGGTGAAAGACTAATATCTAACGACATCTCATATGGGGTCACATCAGGGTTCATATTTTCAACTGACCAATCAATAAAGAGCTTACTAAATCTTTAGGTATCAAAACCAAGTACTCGTCAAGAACTTATGTCCTATTGGTTGATTTGATTTTTGGTGTTTTAACGCCACTTTCAACAATATTTCAGCTATATCATGGCGACCAGTGGTGTAGGAAGCCGGAGTACCTGCAGAGAACCACCGACCATGGGCAAGCAACTGGTAAACTTTATCACTTGCGGCTGTGAGTCGAGTGCACCCTTTTGAGCTCACCTGACCCAAAGGGTCATGTGAGCTTTTGTCATCACTTTGCGTCCGTCGTCGTCCGCGTCTGTAAACTTTTCATACTTTCTTCTTCTTCTTTGAAACCACTGAACTGATTTGGACCAAATTTGGCAGAAATGTTCATTGGGAGGTCCTCTACTAAATTTGTTATTTTGGTGCAGATCGGAAATCCAACATGGCCGCCAGGGCCAAAATGTGTTCTGATTGGTTGAAACTTTGAAAATCTTCTTGTCAGAAACTACTCAGCCGATGGAATTGTAACATTATAGAAATGATGACTGGATGGTCCTCTACTAAATTTGTTATTTTTGTGCTGATCGCATATCCAAGATGGCTGCCATGACTCGACTTAGTTTAACATTGGACCCTATGGGAATTTCACATTTTCATCTTTTTTTCTGAAACCACGCAACAGGTTTGAACCAATCTTAGCAGAAATGTTCATTAGATGGTCATATACAAGATTTTTGTTTTTGGCGCTGATCGGAAATCCAACATGGCTGCCAGGGCTCATAATGTGTTCTGATTGGTCGAAATTTTAAAAATCTTATTGTTAGAAACCACTAAGCCAATTGAATTGTGACTTTACAGGAATGATCATTGGGTGATCCTGTACTAAACTTGTGAATCTTTTGCTGATCGGAAATTCAAGATGGCCGCCATGACTCGACTTAGTTTAACATTGGACCCTATGGGAATTTCACATTACATCTTTTTTTCTGAAACCACGCAACAGGTTTGAACCAATCTTAGCAGAAATGTTCATTAGATGGTCATATACAAGATTTTTGTTTTTGGCGCTGATCGGAAATCCAACATGGCTGCCAGGGCCCATAATGTGTTCTGATTGGTCGAAATTTTAAAAATCTTCTTGTTAGAAACCACTAAGCCAATTGAATTGTGACTTTACAGGAATGATCATTGGGTGATCCTGTACTAAATTTGTGAATCATTTGCTGATCGGAAATTCAAGATGGCCACCATGACTAGACTTAGTTTAATACCCTATGGGAATTTCACATTTTCATCTTTTTTTTCTGAAACCACGAAACAGATTTGAACCAAACTTGGCAGAAATGTTCATTAGATGGTCATATACAAGATTTTTGTTTTTGGCGCTGATCGGAAATCCAACATGGCTGCCAGGGCCCATAATGTGTTCTGATAGGTCGAAATTTTTAAAATCTTCTTGTTAGAAACCACTAAGCCAATTGAATTGTGACTTACAGGAATGATCATTGGGTGATCCTGTACTAAACTTGTGAATCGTTTGCTGATTGGAAATTCAAGATGGCCACCATGACTTGACTTAGTTTTAACATAGGACCTATGGAAAAAATGTTTAAAAGTCTTCTCCTCTGAAACCAGCAAGTCAATTTAAAGCAAACATGGCATGAATGGTCCTTAGGTGGTCAACTTTCAAAATTATGTTCTGTGAGCCCGACCTCCATCCAAGATTGCCGCAGTCAGCGGACATAGTTTTAACATAGGACCCTATGGGAAAATTGTTTAAAAGTCTTCCCTCTGAAACCAGTCAGCCAATTTAAAGCAAATATGGCATGGATGGTCCTTGGGTAGTATACTTTTTAAAATTGTGTCCGGTGATTGGCTGCCATGAGTAGACATAGTTTTAACATAGAACCCTATGGGATTTGAATAGTAACTTGGATGTATTCGGCATGCAGACATTCTTTAGAGGACTTAGTTATGTCAGGTGAGCGATACAGGCTCATGTGAGCCTCTAGTTTTGTAATTTACAAAGACAGGCGCGAATCCACGCCATATTGGTGATAGGCTTGTATGAGTTGTTAGATCCAGCGACCTAACTCATTGAGCCACCCGGGCCCCTCCAAGAAGGACAGACAACACAATGGCCAAAAGAAAAAGGACAAAAACAACAATGACCTACAAAACATTACACAGAAAACTAAAGATTGAGAAACAAAAACCCCACTGAAAACTGGGGGTAAACTCAGTTGCTCTGGAAGGGTTAGCAGTTTTTGCTCCACTAATAGCACCAATTGCGTTACACATGATCTTGTCACAAACCTGGTATAAATGTTGAATGAGGAAACGAATGGATTGTGATTATGACCAACGAAAATAAAATATCGTTGTTGTTTTCAGAGAAGAACACGTTAGACATATTTGTTAATGGTGATAAAGTAGAAGCTTTTGTAAGTATAATAATACTAGGGGGAGGGGGGAGATGGGAGGTCCCATTCACTGGTTTAAATAAATATTAGAGTATACCAAAGGGGGCAGTCAAAAATGGGCAATCCAGAGAAACTGGCAACATAGGGTACATAAGACGAAGACAAACAAAACATTATCACAACACAATATTTTGTTGGACACCACTATACGCAAGCAAACACAAATAACGTAATTCTAACATGACCTCACTCTTTCCCTTTGTTAAAAAAACCCAGAATTATTTCTTCGTATTATCTCATTAGCACATGTGCCGATGAATGTGACTGACGTTTCCATTGGCAGCATAAATTGTGACCCAAATAATGCTGATAGAGGGTGCAGTATTATTCGAGTTACATAAATTGTGTGCGACATTTTCCGCAAGCGTATGTATAAATTACCGTCTTCCAATCAAAGTATACTACCGTATTTGTACTCTTAGACATATCAGAATCGAAATAACACATGATCCCTCCTACAAGCAACTGGAGGTAAAAACAAGCATATTTTTGTGTCTAGCCGAAGCCAGGACCTGGATTTCCATCTTCATATGTTGTGGTCTTATTTGTGTGTTCAGTCATTTGAGATGAGAGACCTGTGGTTTCTCGTTTTATTGATATTGGTAGAATTGTTGACCGTCATTGTCAAAACTCTCTGTTCATAATGGCAATGACTTGATTTCTGTACAGATATATTTACCAGTTTCAGGTATAGTTAATAGTTTGTTCGGTTTAAGAAATTAATTGTTTTATTTGGGAATTTTCCTTTTTTTTTCATATTAAATATGATAGTGTACTTGTTATGACAAAGCTTGTCTCTGAGTTTAGCCTATTACCACAATACAGTCCTTACGATAAGCACAGGTCCAAGACTAGTAAAAAAAATTTTCAGTTTTTATTTAGAACTACCCGGTATATAAAAATCTATTCAAGAATATTATTCCGACCAATAAATTCAAATGTTCATTTCTAGGACTGTATAGTTTGTTTGATTTTTAGAAATTAATTGTTTTATTTGGGAATTTCTTTTTTTTCATATTTAATATGGTAGTGGACTTGTTATGACAAAGCATGTCTCAGACCATGAGTTTAGCCTACTAGTATTACCACAATTAGTTCTGTAGAGTACTGTTAAACATATATTAAGAGGTCACCTTTGGGACAAAGAGAAAGTTGTCTTTTAAGACAGGTGACCTCTTAAAAGAGGTTCAATTATTAAGAAATTTTCTATGATAGGACAAGAAAAAGGTGTCCTTTTAATACAGGTGCCTGCTTAATAGAGGTGACTGCATGGGAAGGCTTGAATGTATATTGATTTTTTACAGGGAGAGTTTACAGAGGAAGGAACGGAGACTCATTTTGAGATTGGTGCTCACTCCGCTACTATTAGAGGATACACAACAGGAAAACGCAGGGAAGGCATACAACATAAACTTTTTGTTGATGATGTTGAAATTCCTGAAGCCAAGGAGTAGAACAAATGCATGCCAAAATATACAAAAATACAATTAGTTCTGATCTTGATTGCATCATCTTTATTTTTAGATCTATCCTGATTGCATAATCTTTATTTTTAGATCTGATTCTGATTGCATCATCTTTATTTTTTAGATCATATGTAATCAATCTAATTAATATTAATATTTTTTTTATTTTTTGGGCAATACATATAGAATAATGTCAGTTTTGAAGGTCGAGACAGACATTATCACTAGTATTGCAGCGAGTCTGATATGTATGTATGTCGAGACCTTCAAATCTGACCTGATTATCTTTATCGGCTATGTCATAATGTGTTTGATGTCCCACTGACCAATATTTTTCAGTATCAGAGTCAGTTCATATCAATCTTAGACATTAAAGGGAAAATTTCCAAATTCCCAATACACTTAACGACATCCAATATTGGATCACGTCAGATAACCTTTCATTGATCCTTGACCTTCAGTCATATGTTGCAAGACGGCTAAATATGTCGACTAAATGCACAACAGCTCTCAGCTTGTGCCCGGTTTTAATACCTCTAGATTTGGTAGGCTCTTTTCTGATTGGTCGGTTGAACATATGAATTCTGATGTGACTTGCAGGATGTCAATAGATTTTTGTGTATTGCCAAAAAATATTTTTTAAAAACCCAACAAAATTTTGTTTTTTCTGATTGATATGTAATATGAGAAATTAAACAAGAAATTTACCTTATATAGGCTGATGTAATGTTTACTGATATTTTGTTTTTAGGCAAATTGTAAATTAAAAAAAAAAAGGTTAATACATTTTTTTTCATAGATTTTTAGACCTTTTCAAAAGTTTTGAGAACTTTTCAAAAAAGTTCTCTATTAACATTAGAAAAAAAATTGAATTATTCCCCCCCTCTGCATACTCAATATAACACAGAATGCCAAAAGTTTGTGATTTATATAATGTATTTTTGTTCAATCATAGAACTCTTAAATTGATCAGGTACTAGAATCTCCCTCTGTATATTCTCCCATAACAGATCTGAATAGCAAAATTTAATTTTACAAGAGGGCCGTTGTGATCGTATGGTAGTTGGATTTACAACTACCTATGCAATCAATGCCTATCATCACTAATGTTGTGAGTTCGAATCCCGCCAGATGTACTCGATACAACATTATGTGAAAAAGTTTGTCAGTGATTTGCGACATGTCGGTGGTTTTCTCCGGGTATTCCGGTTTCCTCTACCAATAAAACTGATCGCCATGATATAACTGAAATATTGTTGAAAGTGGTGTTAAACACCATAAGCCACTACACTTACATAATTAAGTTTTAAAATTGTTATGGAATTTGAAACATGTGATATGACGAGGGAGATAACTACTATTTATTTTTGTTGTATGAATGTTTTTTGTATGTGAAGTGAAAACAAGTCTAATGTTTGACATTCAGGGCACTGCTTCAGTATGTTATTTGTTTATTTAATTTATTTAAAATGTGGCTATGTTTTATTCTGCTAATTTCTTTTCATTCCAATTCACCAAACCAGGCAAAGTGGGCAAGTTTTTCACCCTGGTTTTGATGAAATCTCCCTATTCCCATAGGAATTTACCATGCAAGATGTTATCTCATTGCATTCCTGTAGGAATTTATCATGTAAGATATTATCTTATTACATTCCTGTAATAATTTATCATATAAGATCTTATTGTATTACATTCCTGTAGGAATTTATTATGCAAGATGTTATCTTTACATTCCTGCAGGAATTTATCATGTAAGATGTTATCTTATTACATTCCTGTAGGAATTTATTATGCCAGATGTTATTTTATTACATTCCTGTAGGAGTTTATTGTGTAAGAAGATGTTATCTCATTATATTCCTGTAGGAGTTTATTGTGTAAGATGTTATTTTATTTAATTCCTGTAGGAATTTATCATGTAAGATGTTTTCTTATTACATTCCTATAGGAATTTATTGTGCAAGATGTTATCTTATTTAATTCCTGTAGGAATAGATCCTGGAAATAGATCAAAACAAACATATAATGTACCTCTTGAATTATTCTACTACACTGTAGCATTATTGAGAGCTTGACATTGTAAGTCGAACCAGAAATTTGTTTACGAGTGCTAAAGTGATGGTCTTTAGAACAATAAATTAATTTTGAACAAATTATTATATGTTGTGAATCAAATGACATTTTTGTTTGTGAGAAAGTTAGGGTCATTTTCATTTTGTTTAGTATTTATGTAGAAAACATGCCAATTAATTGGCTGTGCCAAACAAAGAGTAGTTACATACACACAATGTTTAGCTAACAATCATATCAGTCATGTTAATGTAGTTTTCTTATACACCATTCTTTGAATTTTGTGTGAAGACATTGTTTTAATTTGAATTTTTGTAGAGAACACACTGGAGTTTCAAATTTGTGCAATTTCACAATGCCATCCATAATTTTTTTTTTTGATTTGCTGTTTCTTCGACTGATCTACCAAAATCGGCCATACCAACAAAGTTTTGTTAGGGATTTTACGTTTAAAAATAAATATTTTACTCCAAAAATGGTGTCGTTTTTGGAATCATTCAAGATATATAAATAAATTCCCAACCTATCGACCAGTTTCTCAAATTATGGGTAAATAAATAACAAAGAAAGAAATTGCCTTAGCCTACCTACCCATGTCTTAAATTGTGGGTAAAGAAACAGCAAACCAACTATTTTTTAAGAATGGCCTATTTGGTATTCATTATTCACAAGAGCTGGTCTCTTAATAACCTCTACATTTCAGTAAGTTGTTGTGTATACAATTTTCCATGAGACATTTTGAATGATCTTTTACATTGTACATTCCTTGGATGTGTTAAGCTGTGTTGTTTTATTTGATGAAAAATAAAATCATTTATATTGTTCTTGTGTGTACTGATATTTTATTTTTACTGGCGATTGATTGATTGATTGGTGTTTAATGCCAACTTTAGCAATTTTTACAGGCAGGACCAAACAATATATCACAAATTTACTAGCATTGAGGAGTGGGTTATGGTGTTTAGCACCACTTTCAACAATATTTCAGATTGTGGCGGTCAGTTTTGTTGATGGAGGAAACTGGAGAAAACCACCGACCTGTTGCAAGTCACTTACAAACTTTATCACATAATGTTGTACACCTCGTCATGAACTGGGTTCGAATTTTAGTTGTGAGAGGTAATGAATTCACAGGTAGTTGTAAATCCAACTACCATACGGTCTTGACCACGGAGGCCCCAATCGAGGAGTGAAAGATTACAATGTTCAATTTGTTTTTAGCACACCTGGCCTGAATGCCCACGTGAGTGTTATTGTCATTACTGAGTGTTCATTGTTAGAGAACTGCATCGGTGGTGTAAAGGTTAGCCTGCTCATCTCGAGTGCTGTAGATCGTGGGTTCATCGGTGGTGTAAAGGTTAGCCTGCTCATCTCGAGTGCTGTAGATCGTGGGTTCATCGGTGGTGTAAAGGTTAGCCTGCTCATCTCGAGTGCGGTAGATCGTGGGATTGAGCACCGTTCAGGTCAAACCAAAGACTATAAAATGGATATTTGTTGCTTCTCCGATAAGCACACAGCATTAAGGAGAAAGAGCAAAGACTGAATTGCTTAGAATCAAGATAATGTGTCCGATTGGAGTGACATGTCTACTCTACAGACTGCTGTTTCAGTGGACTAGCAATATAAAGATTTCAACTCAGTGTGTTGGTCTAGTACAAACATCATCCCATCGAATGAACTTTGTTAGTGCCACGATATGGCTGAAAACATTGTCAGTTGCCATTTAACAACAATTGCTCACTCACTCAATGAAGAGACAAAAAGAACCATCACCACTATACTAGCACTGAAGAGTGAAAGCTATCAATGTTCAATTTGTAATTAGCACACCTGCCCTGAATGATCACATGAATGCCATTGTCATCGCTGACAGTCCATTGTTAGGTTGTTATATTTTTACAATTTTTAAACCACTTTGTCCATTTTTAAGTATATTTTTACAATTTCCATACGATCACAGCCCCGCAAATCCTTGATAAACATACCATCATTGAGATGTCTTACTTGAAATAGACTTCTTGTCGCATTTATAATCTAGTGTTTCACCTTTGATACGCAATTGCTCCAAGAAATCCATTCTCGCAAAATAAATCAACAATATCATACATGTGATAGCTCCTGGATTCGACCCTTCAAAATGCAAATCCCGGAATTGGTAAAAAATCACCCGGATTCATAATCTTTGTCAAAAAGTTGAAATTACGTCCAATCTATCGACTCCCGGTATCGATTTTACCTAGGTATACTGTCCTTGTGTTTATAATTAGCAACACATCAGCTGATTACATGTCAATCTACCTGTTAATCTACGACGCTTGGGTGATTTTGTATTGATTTTCAGCAATTAAATCTTAAAAACTAATCACTTTGTTTGTTTAATAGTAAAGTTTTTGACAGGGGTTCGGCATTTTTGAAGTGGCTTCTCGTAAAAGACACTCGTCGTGTCCCGATGGACCAGCTAACCCTAAGAAAATTAAATATGCCTGCAAATTTCAAGAAAAGTGGAAAATCTAATTTGACTGCATCACCAATAGTGATAAAGGGGAATCGTATGTGTACTGCACAGTATGCAATTCGCATTTTGGTATCACATACGGAGGTAAAAACGATGTACAAAGACATGTTACATCAACGAGTCATAAGCAGAATTCCGTTTGCATCGATAAGAACAAGAAATTGACAGACATTTTCTTGAAAAAGACAACTACTCTAGATGAGAACGTTCGCAAAGCTGAAGTGTTATTTACATATTTCATTGCAGAACATAATGTGCCGTTTTTGATAGCTGATCATTTCTCTCAACTCTGTAAAATAATGGTTCCAGATTCTGAAATCGCTAAAAAAATTCAGCTGTAAGCGAACAAAAACCACCCACATCTTGAATGAAGCTATTGCTCCCGACCTTAAAAAGGAGACCACAGAAATTTGTAGAAAAAATAAATTTTATTTGTATTTGTAGAACTAAAAAGATGTTTTTCATGCATATAAGTATGAATATGTACATAAATTAAACTATAGAAGAGTAAAAGTTGTTGATAAATATGTCGATAAAAAATCTCCCTGGTCAGATCCCCAATCTCCTGGTTTTTGAAGGCAAATCTCCTGCAAAGACCTGCTGACATTATCACATGTATGCAATATTGACTTCAAAGGATACTAATTTTCGGGGATTTTGTGTTTAGTAATGGACATTAAAACTAAAATTACAAATGAGATTATTTAATATAAAAAAACTTCTTTATAAAATCACAATCTGACGTCTTGCACAAAATACAAATATCACATATCAAGCTTCAGTATACTGACTTGCATTGGTCACAAGGTTTATATTGTCTGTCACATGATTGTCATGTGATGTAACTACTGTCATGCATCAGTATTATGGTTGTCATGTGATGTTGTAACTGTATTGTCATTGTCTTTATCACCATCAGTGACAGCTAGAGGATTACTGAATCCACTCACTCCATCATCCTCTACCTCCTCTAACTGAAAAAGAAAATACAATTTTGATGGTGAGGAAATTTCAGAAGCATCTGGACAATATTTTATCTGCTTGCTTTTGTGGCACAAACTTTTTTGTAATTTTTTATTTTTGCAAAAACTTCATACTATCTACATCTGAAAATAGTCACAATGGATTATGTTGAGAAAGTTTCTATACATATCTAAGCATTTACATATTAAATGAAAACATATTTAATATATCTGTAGAGTTTAGATAAATAAGTAATGACTTGGTAAATAAATAGGTTGGTCATATTTAAATCATGCTTTAAGAATATAGAAAACCATATTATATAAAGAGACAACTAGTAATAAAAAGAATTATATATACTACACATATAACAAGGATAAGCACAAAAAGTCACTGTCCATATAGGGTGTGGCACAAATTTTTGATGTCAAAGAAAAGTATCTGGATGCATTTTTTTTTTTTAGCTCAAAATGTTGTTGGTGTAGAAGTTTAAGAGAGTATTTGGACAATGATATCTGGTTGCTTTCATGGTACAAAATTTTGTTGGCAAGAATATTTTAATAAGTATCTGGTTGTTTTTGTGGCGCAAAATGTTGATGGAGACGAAATTTTAAGAAATATTTGGTTGCTTTTGTGACACAAAATTTTGATGGTGAGGAAATTGCAAGAAGTATCTGGCTGTTTTTGCAGCACAATATTTTGAAGGCAAGAATATTTTAAGAAGTATCTGGTTGCTTCTACAGCACAAAATGTTGTTGGTGGGGAAATTTTAAGAAGTACACGTATATGGACAATTTTAGCTGGTTGCCTTTGCAGCACAAAATTGATGGGGGAGGGGGGATTTTAAGAAGTATCTGGATATTTTATCTGGATGATTTTGTGGCACAAAGTTTTGATGGTGAGGTAATTTTATGTAGTATCTGGTTGTTTTTGCAGCACAAAATTGATAGGAGTATCTGGACAATTTTATTTAGTTTCTGTTGCAGCACAAAATATTGATGGTGACGAAATTTTAAGAAGTATCTGGACAATTGTATCTAGTTTATTTTGCAGCACAAAATATTGATGGTGAAGAAATTTTAAGAAGTAACTGAGTTTCTGGACATTTTTACATAATACACCCGTCTAAACTGAACATCCTTGGACCATGTTTTGTGTTTTAGTTTACACAGGTTAAATTAACAAAGATGTTCTACAGTGGGACTTAATTTAAAGTTTGGTTTAGACCTGTCTAAACCAAACTTTAAATTAAGTCCCACTGTAGAGGTTGTATTTTAGTAATTTTTGTTTTTTACAATAAGTTACATTTTGTTTGTTTCGGAGAAGAATCTAAGTTGACGAATATTCATTATAATGTCCAACAGTTTGTAGTGACAGTTTGATATATTTTTACCACTTACTTACCCTGTGTGAGTCGTCCTTTGAATTCTTATGAATATTCATTATAATGTCCAACAGTTTGTATTGACAGTTTGATATATTTTTACCACTTACTTACCCTGTGTGAGTCGTTCTTTGAATTCTTAAATACAACAAACGAGAACACATTCCCCGTGTATTTTTTCTTCATAATAAGTACAACACCTAGTACTATTATAACAATAAATAATATTACTCCGACAACTACCCCGGCTAATTGTCCCGCAGATATGGAATAACTGGTACCTACAAAAACAAAAATATAATACAAATTTAATCAGTGTTCCCAGGCTCTGCTAATTGTCCTGCAGATATGGAATGACTGGTACCTACAAAAAACAAAAATATAATACAAATTTAATCAGTGTTCCCAAGCTCTGCTAATTGTCCCACACATATGGAATAACTGGTACCTACAAAAAACAAAATGATAATTAAAGTTTAATCAATTTCTAATTTCCAAACTATTTTGCATCTGAGGCACAGGTATGTCGAATGGCCAAATGTTCATACAATACAACTTTTAATTTTGATGCAATTCGACTTTCGACATGCAACTTTTGTGTTCACACGATATGATTTTTGTCAAAAACATGTTGAAAAGAAAATGATATCCTGTGACTACATTGTTTGTATACTTGATCATGAAATTAATTAGTTATGTCTGTCTTAATTTTCAGTAAGGAAGGAAAAATAACTAGCAGTTTTACAAATCTGACTGAGATCATAGTGATAAAAGAAGAAAAAAAATGTCCTGTAGAATTTTGACATCTAAAACTAAAGGGGCATTACCTGCCAAATCGTAAATTTTTGTTACCCATAAAAACTATCAGATATGATTGATGCCTTAATAAAACGTGTTTCTGTAACTTATAAATGTTATGAAATACACACATCGGGGAAAAAACGTGCAACTGCTCGTGTTTTGAGATCGATCAAGAAATGGACGCCATCTTATTAATTATCAACATTGTTTACGGAGTTTGTCGAATCGTCATTAAATCAGTACAACAATGCACTATTTCTTATTTTTTGTGAACATGCTTTTAGTCGGTGTTAATTACGGACAAATATCCATGCAAGTTGGCAGTTAATAAGCGACAAAATACAAATTATTCGTTTTTACCTGTCACTAGTAAGGTCAATCGCATACGGAAAAAGCGATGTCAAATTATTTGCTTGCAAGCAAATAAGTAATTGATGGAAAGTGGTTCGATAAGCTGTTTAATGTGAAATATTTACCTTTATTTCATCATTTTAAAGCTATTTACCAATTTCCAAAGCATATAATTTTTTGGGTCAAAATCGAAGCTAATGCCCCTTTAACTAGTAGTATTACAAACCTGATTGAGATCGTAGAGATAAAAGAAGATGTCCTGTAGAATTTTGACATCTATCTCCATAAAATGTATCCATACATCGACATCTACCCTGTATATAAATATGAAATTGTCTAAATATGTTGAGTGAGTGATTGTTGTTTAATTCCAAATGAGCAATATTGCAGCTATATTATCGCAAGAACAAATTAATTTTAAATGAGATGATTATGAGGTTCGCTTTGTACGAGACCAACACACTTTTTTTTTTACTGAAATAACAATCTCCTGGTAGACATGTCTTCAAAATCGGACACATTATCCTGATTACGAACCAACCAGCCTTTGCTCTTACTCCTCAATGCTGCATGTTTGCTTTTAACCAACAGGGCTCTAACCACGACACTAATTATTACACCATAAATGTGGTTATATTTCATTTATATCATGAAGGTCACTTTTATTGCTGGAGAACACCACTAGCTGCCACAAGTAACTGACATATAAATTGGTATCGAGTACACTGTGCCACAGGCTGTATTGTAACTTACAATCATAGTGGTGATAGGTACAGAATACACAGGTTAATGTAAATCACACTGCAATATGAATCACAGACAAGACAGCATTTTGCCAAGTTTAAAAAAAACATGACTACTAAATAATATACTAATAACATAACAATTATACCAGATTCCGCTGATCATAATCAAAAATTCGGTCCTTTCCTCATTCATGCTTTATAACTGGGTTTATAACAAGAGTATCATGACGGGTGCCACTAGTGAAGCAGGAACTGCTTACCCTTTTGGAGCACCTGACGTGTGCCCTCAGATTTTAGTGGGGGTCATGTTGCTCAATCTTTAGTTTTTTGTGCAGTGTTATGTAGATCATTGTTTGTCCTTTTGTCTTTTTTCTTTTGACCATTGTATTGTCTGTTCTTCTTTGATTTACTCCTTTGGAATCTTCAAACTTTTCATTCTACACATTTTTTATTTTGATTGTTTTGTTTTATGGTGTTTAATGCCACTTTCAACAATATTTCAGTTATACCGTGGTGGTAAGTTTTATTATTATATGATTGAACTTTGTCTAGTTTCTAATTGGATGAAATGTTCTTGAAAAGTAATGCGTACGTGTGATGTCAACCTCAAATGAGCTAAAATTAGCTCATAGGTAGTATGGAATGTAATGTCACCCCAATTTGGGCTAAAAATAGAAATATAGATTCCAGAATTCCACGTTCCAATCAAATTTTACGTCTCTCGGCAACATTGGCCAATCAGGGGGCGTCTTTCATTCGGGGTTCCTTGACGTCATTCTCTATCAGAGAATGCCTTGACGTCTGTACATAAACAAAATAATAAAATGGACAATGAATTGTTGTCTGCACGGTTTGCCACAGTGGACGAGGCTGAATTCAGAAGAATCTTGAAAGAAAATTATTGCAAAAACACGTGTGTAAGCAACAAATGTAGCTGTTAAAATATTCCGGACATATTTAAAAGCTAAAAATATGCCGGAAATGTTTTTTCCCATGTATAATCATATAATAAAACGATCATTGACTTTGGAATAGGTTGCTACTGGGATTTATCAACCCTCAAAAAGCAATATTCACCTCGCCTTCGGCTCAGTGAATATAACTTTTTTCAGGTTGATAAATCCCTGTAGCAACCTATATCAAAGTCAATAATTGTATATTGTTGGAAGAAACCGGAGCACACTGAGAAAACCACCAACCTGTCACAAGTCATTGACTAAATTTATCACATAATGTTATATGTATCATAAAATATTGTCCTCTATGAAATAGTGTCCATGAGACAAAATTTCATAGGAAATATCGTCCATGGACAAAATTCCATTAAATTTTATTATGAAATTTTGTCCAGGACAATATTTCATGTAAAATAATGTTTACAAATGGAAAACTTACCCATTGAGAAAATGTACTAAAGAAAGCTTTTAAATAAATTCCATCTGAGAAATTCTGAATATTAAATGTTACCAAACTTAAACGGCACAATATAGAAATAAATACAACAAAATATGAAATGCGAAAAGTATTTAGTAATGAAATGTAAATATATCATACAAATTAATCAACATTTTTTATCGTTATATCTAGTAATATTAAAAAATGCTGTTCTGCCTGTCCTTTTTTTCACTCATATAATCCAAAAGATGTTTATACTCCTGACCCTCTATTATTTGTACTTAAATTTGCATTCAATCATTTAGAAACTTTATTGTAATAAGTATTCAAAAGTATAATAAAACATCTGAATGACTTGAATATAATTTCCTTTGAAAGGACAAAATTTCATGATAATCATACATGAAATTTTGTCCATAAATGATCTCCCTTTTAAAGACTAAATTTCATAGTGAATATCCATGAAGTGTCGTCCAAACAGGGACAAAATATCATGTGGAATATTGTCTCAACAGAGACAATTTTTCATAAACTAGGACTACATTTCATATTACAAATCTATGAAATGTTGTCCTAATGGACATTATTTCATAGGATATTATTTTGCTTTACATATACACCTCGCCCTGATCGAGATTCAAACTCACAACATCAGTGGTGATAGGCACTGATTGCATAGATAGTTGTAAATCCAACTACCATACGATCACAGCCAAGATGGCCCCCACATTTTTTAAGAAGCCCTACTACTTACATTACTGAGACAAACACCTCCATTTTGACAGGAACCGGGTAGACAGTTACAAATCCCTGTCTGAGCTTGACAACCTCTCTGACAGTTCACAGGACATACATTCAGACATTTTAATCCCCAATATCCAGTATTACATGCTGAAATACAAAACAGACAATGAGAATATCACACATCTACAGATGTTGAGCCATGAAGTATAAGTTTTGCTCATAACTGAAATTATCATGGTGATTGTATGACAAAGAACAGCAATAAAGATAAATACCATTTGGAAAACAATTTCAGTGCCTTTTATGGGTTATCTTCACTTTTAAAATAATCAATTTATTTTCCTGGAATTACATTGGGTTAGATAAATTAACTGTAACTTTCATCATTTTTTAGCCATATTGTGACTACCAGGACTCACCAAAACATGTCTAACTTAAGATCTTGGAAGTCTCTCTTTCATGCCTTCGTTTCTCCCTTATGATCTAGAGAAGTCATGCCTCCCTATGTTTTGAAAGTGTGGTGAGACTGGATTACCAGGCTTATTGACAGAGGAAAGCACAGATAAATATAAGAAACAAACCGTGAAACCTCCAGCCTTGAGTAGGTGTTTGAAAACTTGACTTTTAAATTATTTGGTTATCTGCTCTTTTGACCTTGAGGATACCTGAAGTTCATTCTAGAAACATGTTGTCTGCACTAAATTCAATATTTACATCTTAATTATCACATTAAATACATGTACAATACAAATGCTAATAGAATAATGTTAAGAACAGGAATTCTTGAATTTTGTGCACAATAAAGTTTTTAATCAAGAAGCTTACTTACTCTGATTACACAAGCTTCCAGTGAACCCAGATAAACACACACACAACCCAGATGAGCCATCACATGAGCCACCATTCTGACAATCAGGGCATGACTGGGAACAATCTACACCATACTGTCCAGGTGGACAGCCTAAAACATATAAACATAAACAATTAGGACAATATAAAAGAAATATTTTTAAAACCATGTCAATCCTTATATTTTAATTTCTGTTATCTTTGCATTTTTAGTAAATACAACAATTAGATCAATAGAAAAGACATATTGCTTAAAACCATGTCAATCCCCATTTACATATGTAATATTTTAAATTTCTGTTATTTTTGTAATATTAGTAATTGCAGGTATTTTATCTGAAGAACCACCACGATATAACTGAAATATTGTTGAAAGTTGCATTAAAAGTCATAACTCTATTATCTGATTAAAAAAAAAAACATTTTAAATATTAAATAATAACAATACAATACACATCAATGTCCTGGGTACTCACAGGTGATAGTAATCAGGGCTCAACACACAAAGCTGCCTAGCATGTCCCCATGTGGTAGATAGGGATTACCTATCGATCGGGGAGGGGGGGTATAATACAGAAAGCCTGTCAGCTCATTGCATGTGAAAGACAACTTTTGTAGATTTCTATAAAGAGTAGGCACATTGTTTCTGCTACAAAAAGGCAAAATGTTTCGTCCAAATCCAACTCTCGATTTCAACTTTATTTTTTTAGCACCTATACCTGTGGTCACTCTCATCATGGTAACTGTTTATTTTCATCCCAGTTGGTTACTAGAAGAGCCCCTCACAAAATCCCTGTGGTGAGCCCTTGGTACTACTTTGATCACACCCCTGTTGGTTAATGGAAGACCACCTCACAAAATCCCTGTGGTGAGCCCTTGGTACTACTTTGATCACACCCCTGTTGGTTAATGGAAGACCACCTCACAAAATCCCTGTGGTGAGCCCTGCTGTACTTACTTTGATCACACCCCTGTTGGTTAATGGAAGACCACCTCACAAAATCCCTGTGGTGAGCCCTGCTGTACTTACTTTGATCACACAAGGTACCGAACCATCCTGGCTGACAATGACACTCCCCAGTCACAGCATCACAAAGAGCCCCATTCTTGCATCCACAGACCTGAGCACACTGAATTCCAAAATGGGTGGGTCCACATCCTTAAATTAGAAATCAAAGCACTTTACAAACGATCTTAACATATCAAATATAAAGCACCCCTTTTTATAGAGCATAATACAGCAAATTACTTGAAGTAATATTATCATTAAACATTATGCGGCAGGTCAGTGGTTTTCTCTGGGTACTCCAGTTTCCTCCACCAATAAATCTAACCGCCACGATATAACTGAAATATTGTTGAAAGTGGCATTGAACACCATAAACCAAACAATTTAACATTGAGTATGTACATAAACATTTGTTCACTACTGATCTTTTTATAAAACAATGTTGTTTTAATTAATAATGAGAATGGAATATTGGTTCATTAATAAGAAGACTACACAGTACTTGATATATTTAAGGAATATTTGAAATTGTTGAACAGGTTATACAATATAACCTGGTTAGGGTCAGTTTACGCTTAATAAACCGTGAAGCGGTTTATGAAAAACGTAAACTGACCCAAACCAGGTTATGCAAGTATAACCTGTTCAACAATTTCAAATATTCCTTATAATTTTATTCTTACAACACAATTTAATGATTCCTCGGTTTTAATTACGATTATTTAATGTGACTATATGAATTTGTCGTTGGCAGATGAACACGCTGGTGACGTCACAATACCAACCCAGGTTATCCAGTATAACCAAAATTTTCTCCAGGTGGATTAGCCAATTAGCCAATCAGATTGAAATATTCAAATCAAATTAAATTATACATATATATTTTGTTAAACTATAAGAGCTTATTTGTCAGAAAAGCCATAAGGGTCACAGGTGACTCAGTAGTTAAGTACACAGACTTCTGAGTTGGGTTTAAGCACTGGGTTAAGATTTCTTGTTTCACCAGTCATTGGATTACAGTGTCATACTTACTCTGTTCACAATGGTGCCCCTTGGTACCAGGTTTACAATCACATCGACCAGTAACTGGGTCACAGTGACTTCCTGAACAGTTACATCTCTGAGAACAGTCTTGTCCATAAAACTGATCTTTAGGACAAACTAATTAGAAAATGTATATGTGTATTATTTTGCTTTAACAAGATATAAAAAATGTAAGTAACAAATAAAATTAACTGGAAAAAAAAATAATAACAAATATTATGACAATATTCACAAATATATAAGGTATGACAAAAACATCTTTTGGTTCCTAGCGATTAAAAATTTTACGGCTGTTACCATGACTTGGTTAATCGTTACAGAAATAACCACAGATATGTTCCTTTTGTCGTAATCAAAATTCCTCCCTTTCCTCATTCATGACTTATCACTGGGTCAGTTTAATGTTTTGCAGATAATTTTTTGTCCCTTTGTCCTTTTTCTTTTGGCCATTGTATTGTCTGTCTTTCTTTAATTTATGCCTTTTGATTATCCCTTTGATATTTTCAAGATTTTCGTAGATTTCTATATACAGTCGAACCTCGATAAGTCGAAGTTGAAGGGACTGCCAGAAATTGTTCGAGGTATCCGAGCTTTGAGTCATCCGAGGTCGAGTGTGACGTCATGACATTAATTTTTGTAACACATTGTTTGACAGGACAGTTGTTTGTTTTGTGTATGCATGTGATTTGTGGTATTTTCTTGACAAAGACGTTACTGTTGACAGTTGATGAACTAAATAAAATTATAAAATCAGACAATTTATATTTTATTACCGGTATTACAATATTGTATACATTGTACATGAATAATCCACATCAGAAACAAAGAAATATTTGATAAAAACGATCTCAGCACTAGATCTATTAAAGCACTACATTCATCAAGCAATACACAACAAATAAAAAATCAATACACAAATATTTACAATGTGTCAAAATAAATTATAGAATATAACTAACGAAACGACACAAAAACTAGATTGTTCAGGTAACATCGCGAACTGTAAGAATGATGACCGTAGACTACACGATGCTTTTCATACAACATTTGATTAGAATTCATCACAAAAATTAACAATCATTTTATTTTTTAACTCTTATTGAATAAATGCGTCTGGCGTAATGAAACTTAAAATGGCCAGTAATTAATATTAATCAATTTCAACAAGACTTAAAAGGAACCGATAATTTATTCAATCTTTGATTATCACCTTAAAGGAATTTATATTCCTACGGATTACAATTACCTTGGCTTGGGTTATCAAATTCGTTTCAAAAATAATCCCTGATAAAATAGATTACCGACACAGTCCGCTTGGCACGCGTGTACACAAAGTGATCAATAATCTGACATGTTTTAAAGGTGAATAGGCGACGCTAACCGTTTTACAAACAAATATTATTTGTGTATTAAAAAAGGATGTATGAATGGAAAGTTAAAAAGTGTCAAAACATTATTTTCATTTATGGTTTTAACTTCCGTTTTTTTTATTTTGACACATTAAGACAAATATTGTAAGTTCGAAATTCTCTGGAAAAAAATCACTTCGAACTTCGACACATCGAAGTAAAATTACATTGTTTTCCTTTTCTAGGGACCTCTAAACATACTCGAGTTATCCGAGATTTCGAATCATCCGAGTTCGAGTCATCAGAGGTAAAAATGCATAGGACTAACGGGAAATTTGCCGGGACTGGAAAATTACGTCGACACATCCGAGATTTCGAGTCAACCGAGTTCGACACATCGAGGTTCGACTGTATATATATTTCCATGTTATTTAAAAGCCACACACTAGACTCTTGAACATTTAAGTTTTGCTTGCGACCTATTACAGACTTTCTACCATTTATTCATAAGGATATTTGAAAACACTGTACATAGAATCTGACACATTTACATGAAACTAATTCCAGTTAACATTTCTAAAAAAAACTTGAGAAAAAGGAAGTTCCCATATTCGCACTGGAAAAATCTAGATTATTGTTAAAAACATCTTATAGAAAACAAAGGTAAAAATGTCTACCTTATATTATTTCTGTAAGGTATTGCCTAAAATAAGGGGCTTTCACAGTCTTGATCATATGGTAGATGGATTTATAACTACCTATGCAATCAGTGCCTATCGGCTCTAAAGTTCATGGTGAGGTGTACTCGATACAACATTATGTGATAAAAGTTTGTCAGTGACTTGTGGCAGGGGTCTGGTTTTTTTTCCAGGTACTCCGGTTTCCTCCACTCATAAAACTGACCACAATGAAATAACTAAAATATTTTTGAAAGTGGCATTAAACACCCTAACCCTAACTAAAGAAAACTATATTATTACCATGACAACATACCTTGTTGACAGTTGTTTCCCGTGAAACCAGGTGAGCAGGAACATTTCCCATTGAATGGATTACAGTTACCATGTGAACCACATTCGCAGGACTGAACACAATTTTTACCCCATTTTCCATATGGACAAACTTAAACAAAAAATAAAAAATGCAATAGTCACATAATAATTATGTTGTAAACCCTTGTACATCCATGTCAGATGGTAATGTATGGGCTTTTTTTCATGAATGTAAATTTCTGACTATTGAAAAAAAAAAAAACAAGAAATGTTTTACGCATAACTTTTTTTTTTTATATAATTATGTTTATAAAATTTTTACATGACTTTCCCTAAATAATCTGATCCAAAGACTTTTAACTGCAAAATTATCTGCACAAAAAGGCCAACGCGGCCATGCTAAAGTTTAACTAAATGCCAAAACAAGCTGGTGAAATCCGGCAGGGGGAATAACTCTACCTAAAAACGGATTTAATAAAAATGCTAACCTTTGCCCTACTAAAGTCACAAATCTGTTGAATCCAAGGTGTGCACAAATAATTAGGTAAGCAATAAAGGCTTGCTCAGATAAACTCTACTATCATTTTGGATTTTGGATTTGTTCTTCAACTTCCGTTTGAAGAACACTAGGTTTTAATATCTCCTTCGGTCATTTAAGCTTTTCATTAACAACAAGAAATGTGTGCATCACAAAATACGCCCGTCCATATATAAATTATCAAACAGTATAATGGTAATGACCCTAAAATAAATAGGGTTCTTCCCCTTCCGCAGGGGAATCATGTGGCCAAGTTTGGTAAAGGTCCAATATACAGAACTAAAGTTATCGTGCGGAAACGATCCTGTTGTCAAAAATTCTATCTATAGTAACGGTGACCTTGACCTTTGATCTAATGACCCCAAAATAAATAGGATTCTTCCCCTTCCACAGGGGAATCATGTGACCAAGTTTGGTAAAGATCCATTATACAGAACTAAAGTTATTGTGCGGAAACGACCCTGTTGTTAAAAATTCTATTTATAGTAACGGTGACATTGACCTTTGACCTAATGACCCCAAAATAAATAGGGTTCTTCCCCTTCCACAAGGGAATCATGTGGCCAAGTTTGGTAAAGATCCAATATACAGAACTAAAGTTATTGTGCGGAAACCTGTGTGGACGCCCGCCGCCCACCGCCCACCATACCCAATCACATAATACGGCCCGTCTCAAGACGGGCGTATAAAAAAATTGATTACAGTTGAAACAAAAGCATAGATATCAAATTTAGTGAGGGGTCCGGGTGGCTCAATGAGTTAGGTCGTTAAATCTAAAAACTCATACAAGGCTATCACCAATATGGCGTGGGTTCGCGCCCGACTTTGTAAATTACAAAAAAGGGTGCATTCGACTTGCAGCCGCAATTGATAAAGTTTACCAGTTGCTTTCCCATGGTCAGTGGTTCTCACCGGGTACTCCAGCTTCCTCCACCACTAAAACTGGTCGCCATGATGTAGCTGAAATATTGTTGAAAGTAGCGTTAAAACAGCAAAAATCGAATCAAAATCAAATCAAATTTAGTGCGAATGACGAGTTTCTGGAATAATCTTCATCAGGTACAAGCAAAATCGAAAGATTGAAAGCCAAATAATTTAAATGTATAAAACCAAAGTGCCTGATTATACAGGATAATCAAAATCGGCTATGGTCACCTAAGCCTGAGGGAAGAGAACAATTAATGGCAACTGCATGACTTCCCTTCCTTGAATTCAGTCTTCATCGACAGATGAAATATATTATTCAGATCAGATGTTTCAGATCAAACAGCACTAAAAATCATTTCGTTAGTAATATCATCGGCAATTTCTAAATTTCGATCTACATCAACGGATTATATTATTGTCAATTACATATCAGGATTAATTTCAAGGTCTTTATACATTTGGCTGACATTAGCGATAAAAAAAAATTAAAAGTCTCAATTTTCTCTTGGAAATTGACATTTTTACAATTCAAAATTTTGACAAACACTTTAGCACATGCATTGAGGAAAATCATATTGATTTTCACATATTTGTTCTGAAATTCGTTTGACAGTGACATTATAACAAGAAAATTTTAATGTATACGAAAGTCAGGCCTTCAGAAAGTTGTGGTGATTTATACAAGTTTGGTGATAAAATGAGCAAGTAATGTATTGTATATTGTCATCCATAATACAAGCGTACACATTTTTTGCAGTCGTATAAAAAATGGAATCTTATGTTTGTTGTACCTCTGTAAGTCATGTGACAGGCACTCACCATCAAAACATGGTTTACCATAGTAACCACTTTTACACAAACAAGTGCCATCTATTGGACTACATGAACTGGTTCCATCAGGGCTACAGTCACAACTCTTTAGACATGCGTCACCATAAGACAATGGAGGGCAACTTTCTCTACAAGTAGCTGTAAAAGTACATTAAGAACAATTTAATGTGCTTCATCTAAATAACTGATATGACTGAAAGACAGATGATATAGTAATAGACCATTTACACATTTCCGACTTTGATTCTAAAATCATACATTTTGCAGGAGTTATTTCTATTTCAGACAGACATAAGGGTCCCCTTTCATGCAAAGTTCAATGAAAATAACATATATTTTTGTCCAATGATTTGCTTAAAATCTTAATGTTGCAGCAACTTGTGAATTTTCTATTTAATATAAAATTATCCTCTGATATTTTTACACACGGTTTAATACCAACGTATGATGAGAAAATAATATTCAAATTACAGTGCTCCCTCGTTAAACCGCCACCTTCTGTGCAGTCGGTAGTTTGGCGATAAACTGAGGGACATTGAAAACCGGAAGTCATGTGATCAAATGAAAAGATAAACTTTCTCAAATTGTACACCAAAAAAAACTTTCTCATTTTATTTTTATATAATTCGGTTAGAATTGATAATCGTCTGATTTCCTTCTCTGTCTATTAATTCAAATTATCAGAGACTTACCTCCAGTAAATCCTGGTTTACAAAAGCAAGCACCTGTTGATACATCACACCCTTTACCATGGATACCACAATCACAATTATTAGAACAGTTAGCTCCCCATGTTCCAACGGTACACTGAAATACAATAAATAATCTTGTTACCATGGATACCACAATCACATTTATTAGAACAGTTAGCTCCCCATGTTCCAACAGTACACTGAAATACAATAAATAATCTTTTTACCATGGATACCACAATTTATTTAAATAGTGAACGGTAGTTCCCCATGTTCCACCAATATACTGAAATACAATAACTACATAATCTTATTACCATGGATACCACAAATACATTTATTAGAACAGTTAGCTCCCCATGTTCAAACAATGCACTGAAATACAATAAATAATCATGGATATTATTCCCATAGCTAGGATTTTTAAAGAGGGGTTCAATATTTACATTGCTTTACATGTTTACTTACATTGAGTTCACATTGTGGACCAGTATAGCCATCTGGACATAAACACACACCATCAGTGCTTCTACATAATCCACCATGTAAACAGCTATAAATATAAAATATATATTGATCACAGTTATCAATACAATGTTACTTGTATTGGTGCCTTCATGATTGTGATCGTATGGTAGTTGGATTTACAACTACCTAAGCTATCAGTGCATATCACTACTAAAATGCGAGTTCAAATCCCACTCAAGGCAAAGTGCACTGAATTCAACATTATGTGATAAAGTATGTCAGTGACTTGCGGCATGTCAGTAGTTTTCTTCTTCTTTCGTCCACCAATAAAACTGACCGACACGATATAACTAAGATATTGTTGAAAGTGGTGTTAAACACCACAACCCTAACCCTAACCCTCAATTATTGAAAGGATCATGTCATGGGTGTGGCATATGAGTCAGATGTGCGCGTATTATGCATAACCAATTACGGTAATTAGAAAATAAAATATAAAGCTGGTAACATTGATAATATCCACATACTTGCATTTTGCAGTACAATTATCTCCACTGAATCCCTGAGGACAGGGCTGATCACACAGTGCTCCTGTATAACCAGTTAGACAGATGCAGGCACCAGTAGTAGCATCACATTGGTTCTTGGCATATTTACCACATGGAGGACAGGTAATCAGGCATCCAGGCCCATATGTATTACCCTGAAAATATAAGAATACTAGTGTATCAAGAAACCAGTAACTGTATTGTACTGGTTACTGGGAGGACAGGTAATCAGGCATCCAGGTCCATATGAATTACCCTGTATTGTACTGGTTACTGGGAGGACAGGTAATCAGGCATCCAGGTCCATATGCATTACCCTGAAAATAAAAAGATACCAGTGAAACAAGAAACCAGAAACTGTATTGTACTGGTTACTGGGAGGACAGGTAATCAGGCATCCAGGCCCATATGTATTTCCCTGAAAATAGAAAGATACCAGTTACTGGGTTTGTAACAAGAGTAACAGGACGGGTGCCACTAGTGGAACCCCATTAGTTCACCCCTGGTTTTTAGTAGGGTTCGGGTTGCTCGAGTCGATCTTTAGTTTTCTTCGTAGAGTTTTGCAGAGATCTCAGCTAAATCAAGGCGGGATGCAATAATAATAAAACATTTAATAACAGGCATTTAAAGTGTTTCTAAAAAACTATATTTTCATTTCAAACAACATCGTAGAATAGAGCAAGATACCCCACAGGTAAATGGAAAGCAACGTCTGGGTTAAAATAGTTTTTTTATGGACATGTTATCAGCCAATCACAATCCTAGAATTTCACAAATCAGAGATAATGATTTGTATCCATGTCTTGAACAGTTAAAAGATGTAATAGGTATAAATAGATATCTTATCACTAGAAAACAGATGCCAGTAGTGGAGCAGGAACACTACTCCTACTGATGAACCTGGCCTATTCAATAACATTCTATATCAGATTTCCATATTAAGGTGGTACCATACACTTCAGGTAAAATTTGATCTGCTCGTTTAATTTTCTTATTTTTTTGCAGTGTGTTTGAATATATCCACTGTAATAAATATCAAAATTTTAACAAATTCCAACCAACAGACTCAGAGCTATAAATTCACTAGCCACATAACAGCTTTTCTCTCTGTGGTTTTGATCACTGAGATGCTTGAAATCTGCATACAAACATCATATGATCAAAACGTTCAACTGATTTTAAAGAGTTATCTCCTTGTAGTGTATGGTTTCCCCTTAAGTTTCACAAACAGACTCTCCTACCTGACATGGTTGATCGCACTGAGTACCACTATAACCAGAGGAACAGATACAATTCCCATTCTTTGGATCACATACTCCATGAACACAGGAACAGGTACTGCCACAATTAATGCCATATTTACCTGTTAAATGAAATACAGTCAAAGCTCATTATCTTGGATTATGTTTTCTTTGATAATTTCAATCTGATTGAAATCAGCTGTTATAATAGACTACACTCCTCCCTAATATCTGACAGAATCCAATAAGCGGTCATATGTTGATGAACTTTTACATATGAATATTTATCAAAAATATCAACCAAACAGGAATCTTCATTTGTGTGATGCAATAATAAAAAAAATGTTTGAAAGGCACTGTTAAGATTTTCATTTTCATCAGCTGGTCATGAATTCATTTGGGTTCTGGCAGATGCTAGGGGGGAGTGTATCGTATTATAACAGCTGATTATATCAGATTGTGATAACTTGAAGTGAAATTGTAGTCTCTTTGTATAGTAGTCCCCTCTATTATAAGGCCACTTCCATCCAAAACCTCCTTTTATATCGGGCCAGATCTCAGAGGCACTGAGAAAGTAAAATACTACTGATTAAAATCCACCTGTTATGTAAATCTATTGTCAAAACTCTCCATTATTTTTACGGAAAGGAGAGTTATTGTTCTTTTTTTTGTTACAAGATTAATAATAAATCAAATTAATAAAGTACAATGGGTGGATTTTAAGTTGGAGAATGTCCTCGTATCTCTCCATTCCGTAAAAACAATGGGCCTCGGCTCCATTATTTCTAAGGAATGGAGAGTTACTTGGAAATTCTCCTACACATCATCCCACTCAAGAGGAACAACCCCTATTATTTTTTCATTGAAGAATAGGTGGCCTTATAAGGAGAGACTACTGTATAATAAAAAAACTTTCAATACCTCTCATTTTACATATTATAACAACCATATAAAGAGAGATTGGTTATCCGGGCTAAACATAATAATATAAAACAGGCACGGCCATGAATGCTCACGAATTTGAAAATTATCTGGCAATTTCACGCTCATCCAGTGCATCAAAAAGTGTGGAGATTTTTTGGACCGAGATATATCGGGGACGACTTTTTTTTAGGGCCGAATCTAGTCTCATTCCATCGAACTATCGTTCCTTATGAAATCTCAAAAGTTAACTTCCGCGTAGAAACAAAAATTCTTGTCAGTATGTCAGAAGAGATTTAATAAATTAAAAAATATCAATATAAGTAAAACAAGCTAACAAAATTACTTTTATTACACACGGGTTCCGGGTTTCAGTGGCATCGGACGTACGAGAGAGGGTACGAGACTTAGGATCACCTTTGCGCTTTATGTTAAGAAGATCTTCATTAGTTGGTTGTGTTAATATGTTACACGGAACATGTTTACAATGTGCAGAATTCTTTTTTATCCATCAGTATGTGCAGCCATGTTTGTCAAAAAATCCTAAGTACACATTTTATACCATAAAGAGCTTGCTGACGCTCGCATATAATTTGTCTCAAATTCTTCATAATCAGTCACACCAAGTTGTTCATTAGAATAGATATAATAGGCAAATATTTGTTTATGATACATACTAATATGCATAATACATTTTTGTTTACTAATACTTTTTCATTAATGGAGGCTATTTGCTAAGCTCTGTGCTATCACATTTTACTTGTCTGAAAATGTGGTTATACTCTTTTAGTATTTATGTTTTGTTAAATGTCTGTAATCAGGGCCCGGATGGCTCAATGAGTTAGGTAGTTAGATTATCTAACAACTCATACAAGCCTATCACCAATATGACGTGGGTTCGCACCCAGCTTTGTAAATTACAAAAAAGGGTGCACTCAAACTCACAGCCCCAAGTGATAAAGTTTACCAGTTGCTTGCCCATGGTCGGAGGTATTCCGGCTTCTTCTGTAAAGCAAAATTATGTCCTGTGAAATTATGTCTTCCGGGACAATATTTCATGATTATATTGTCATGGAATTTTGTCTTATCTATGATATTTTGTCCTTTATCTAGACAGTATAATGTCATGCTATGGACAATATATCATAGTGAAACTGAGTCCTAACAAAGGGAGATAATTCTAATTCAAAACTTGGACATTATTTCATGACTGATTGTTATGAAATTTTGTACAATAAAGGGAAATAATGAAATAGTCTTTCAAGTGTTTTTTTTTAATGATTGATAATAATATAAACATAAGATATGTGTAGCGAATCTGATAATTCATTGAAAGAAAACGTTCTATTGAATGAAAGTAACAATAATTTACTTAGTGAAATTGAAGTTTTAGAATCTGACATACCAGTTACACCACTCCCTCCGAAACGTGCACGAAAATTAAAAAAAACTTCGCCAATCTAGTATTTATGAATATTGTTATCAAATTTTCTGTTTTTGTATAAATTTATGTATTTCTGAAATATATATGTATATATATGGGTTGAGCAATTTGACAATGGTTGTTAATATATTTCAAATTGAATCAAATATAGTGTAATAAATATCATTTCTATGAAAAAGAAATCTCTTATATTTTGAAATAAAGTATAGTATAAATGTATGAAGCATAAAAATATCATATATCAAGTTGATGTCGGACATTATTTCACAGTTAAATAATGTCCAGTAAGAATGGACAATATCTCATGATGGAGGACACAATTTCATTATGAAATAATGTCCATGGACAATATTTCATATGATATTTTGTCTGGAGGACATTATTTCAGGGAGGACACTATTTTATGTTACACTTCCACCACTAAAACTGGTCGCTATGGTATAGCTGAAATATCGCTGAAAGTGGTGTTAAACACCAAAAATCAAATCAATCATGGTTTATACTCTTTTAGTGTTTATGTTTTGTTAAATGTCTGTAATCAAAATTACTCCAATCAAGTAAATCAATTCTATTTTCAGTAAAAGAGGTGTATTTTATTATGTTTCTTTTAAATGATTGTAATTCATAATTCTGTCTTTATTGGCCAACTTTGATTTGCAAATAAAAATAAGAGTCAAACCTGTATTAAGAGGTCACCTTTGGGACAAAGAAAAAGTGGCCTTATAAGACAGGTGACCTCTTAAAAGAGGTTGAATTCATATGAGATTTTCTATGTTAGGACAAGAAAAAGGTGACCTTTTAATACAGGTGACAGCTTAAAGGGGCATTTGCGGTAGTGCCCACTGACAAAATTTGTGGGCGGAGCTTATCATCAAAAATCCCCATTGATATGAACAGCATATTTATGTAACTGTATGTCACATGACCAACATGACCTAAAGGTCACATACCTCAGAAATTTGAATTTTCGAATTGATTTTTGTAGTTTTTAGACTGATGAAGAATATTATTTTTAATAAGACTGAAAGTTTCGTAGGGAGGAACACTAGTGACCATGCCGGTCAAATAGTTTGCTCCAAAGGTAACTGTGAAACTACGTATCATTGATTTTTCCTTCCTGAGATAACCGTGGTCAAAATAATGAACAATCTGAATGTTTGCTCAGCCCACAGTTATTTATACCCACGGTTCCGGTTTAATAGAGGTGACCACATGGGCAGGTTTGACTGTATTTATCTTATGTTAATCTATATTTACCAACCTTTAGGACATGGATTATTACATGTAGAACCTTGCCATCCTGGGCTACATACACAACTTCCTGTCGTATCACAGTTACCATGGACACAGTTACACGGTGATTGACATTTATTACCATAGTAACCAACGGGACAAGTACATTTTGTACCAGGAGTCTGAAAGTTAAAAGACAAGAACATTTGTTCACTCATAATATTTCATATTATTTAATAATTCATTTTTTCTTTTTTTATGACTGTCAAAATAAAATTAGGTTAGGGATATTGGTTATGATGTTTAACACCACTTTCAACAATATTTCAGTTATATCGTGGCAGTCAATTTTATTGGTGGATGTAACCCCTGAGTTCCCGGAGAAAACCACAGATATGCCTGCAAGTCACTGACAAACTTTGTCACACAATGTTGTATCAAGTACACCTCTTCTGAGTGGGATTTGAACTTACAACGTTAGTGGTGATAGGCACTGATTGCATAGGTAGTTGTAAATCCAAATACCATACGATCGCCACCATGACGGCCCCAACATTAAAATGCAAATGAGACATTTGATGACTATACTTACTGTACAAACACATGAACCAGTAGCTTTACTGCAAAATCCACTCCCACAATTCCCTGGGCAGGCATTGTTACAAACAGCGCCTCCATAGCCAGCAAGACATGGTACATCGCACATGTTGCCTTGCCAACCAGGTGGACAGATACATTTTCCCGTTACCTAGTAAATAAAGGTGATATTATTGTTTTAGTGTGCAGTGTATTTATAGACTATGAGTCAGTGAGTGATTGTTTAACGCCAAGTGAGCAATATGTCAGCTGGTGAGAAAAAGTATGAAGAAGTATAAACAAAAACTATAGCTAGCTGGTAGGCTCAAAATTAGGATATTGTCTCCGAGTGGAGCTACATATCAATCCGCGGACTGTTGGTTCAGTAAACTAACATTATAAAAATCCAAGTAAGCGTGTTGCTCTATCATCACCATCTCATTGAAATCTAACTTGAAAACTTGCTGACTTAGCATTAAACAACAATGTGATTGCATTAGATCTTTATTTGTGACATCAGAAAAGGATGAGGCATTGACAAAATAAATATATATATATAATTTGTCCCTCCTTTCGCTTGAACTTGAGCTAAATGATGAATCTTATTCAAGAAATGTGTCATGAGTTCAATATCTACATTTTCAGTTAAGTAGGTTAAATGTAAAAAAAAAAACAAGTAAGGAGAAACAGTTAAAACTAGAGTACCTAATTAACATGTACAGTGTCGGATTTAGATAAAGAGAGGCCCTAAGCTAATCCACTTGTGAGGCCCCTCCCAATTCCCCCCTTCATGACTGGGAGAAAGATGGAAGCATGTTTCAATAAAGGCAAAAATGATGAGGGGGTGTTTAAAATTCTACAATATTCTGAAATGGAGTGTAAGGAAAATTACTGAAGGGTTGTTTAGAAAGTACAGTACGTTATGACAGCATTAGTGTGAAAGTCCAATAACAATGTTAAAAATATTATACACCGGAGGCCCCCTAAATTTTGAGGCCCTAGGCTTCAGCCTATCGAGCCTATAGGTAAATCCGGCACTGAACATGTACTATCCATCTAATTAAGGTTTGTTTACATAATTTCGGACCTTTAGGACCACTGCTAGCATCTCCCCATAGAACATCAATTTATTTTGCAACAATCTGAAACACCTCTTCCCAAAGAACAATATGGCTGATAAGATTATTTCAAATTACTGTCTAAACTTTATAATTGAAAGAAATCCAATTTTGAACTACAGTCAAACATGCCGTAATGGGAACCTCAATATAACAAATCACTGTCTATAAAGGGCAGCCTCATTTTTCCCATTAATGAAAATATAGTACATATAATCTTAACCTGTATATAAAGGACAGCTGCTGATAAAGGGCCATCGTCGGAAACCCACGGCTGATTATGCTTCGTTCCTCACTCCATCATCAGTGAGGAACGAAGCGTAATCAGCCGTGGGTTTCCGACGATGATAAATGGCACATTTTCAGGTTCCCTTGAATGGCCTTTATATACAGGTTTGACTGTATTAAAACAATGTAACTCTAACCAAGGACAATATTTTCTATTGTAATTCATATGCTAATATTCAAACATATGCTAATAATGTTTTTTTTTTTAAATCTGTACTGCCGGAAATCCAATTATCAAGAGAGGGAGGGTTGAAATTCCATAAATCGCTTAAACCCCACCATATTTTTGTGCCTGTCCATGGTCAGGATCTGGATTTCCATTGGCATGCACAATGGCCTTTTTTTTTGGCCTTTAATGATTTGGAGCGAGAGGTGGTTGTGCGCTTAGTTGATATTGGTGGGATTTTTGTCCATCATGGTTGAAATCAACGCTAGAGAAACCGAAGGGGTAAGAATTGTTTTTTCATAAACTATGCGTTCAATGTTTTGAAATGAGAGGTGGTTGTTCGTTCAGTTGATATTGATGGAATTATTTACCATCACTGTTTAAACTTGAATGTGAGAGATGGTTGCTTGTTTTGTTGATATTGGTGGAATTATTGACCATCACTGTTTAAACTTGAAGGTGAGAGGTGGTTGTGCGTTCAGTTGATATTGATGGAATTATTGACAATCACTGTTTAAATGAATGTGAGAGAAACTGAAGGGGCAAGAAACTTTGTTGACATAAAATGTGTAGCACTATACAGAAGTATTACATATACTCACACCATCACACGATGCTCCATTTTTACAAGGGCAAGATGAGCTACAATTGTTTCCATAGTAACCAAGAGGACATGAATATTCACACCGATGACCTCTGTAACCTGGGTTACATGTACATAAACCTGTTATAGTATCACATGGCTGGTTTTTGTAACATCCACATCTTTTTTGACAGTTTATACCATACCTAAAAATACAGATTTCTCAATTATTTTTTTGGAACCTAGTATATTGAACCTCATCGGTGGTGTAAAGGGTAGCATGTTTGCCCTGACTACGGTAGATTGTGGATTCAAGCCACCGGTCAGGTCAAACCAAAGACGATCAAATTGGTATTTGTTGTTTCTTGGTTAATCAAGCAGTACTAAAGGAAAAATCCTCAAATTACCAATAATTATTAGTATTATACTGTAACTTCACAAATTAATGTAATATTTGTTATTAATGTCAAAAATGTGAAGGGACCAAGATAGCATTATTTAAATGTCACATTTATACACATGTAAATACGTTTCTCCCATTATTACGACGTTTTAACCCCGCTGAACCAGTGGTGGAAAGATCTGTAATCCTCTAGAAGATTAAAATGTCTCGTGCCTTTCCTTGCATTAATTTCAAATTTGAAATAAAGTTCGTGTTAAATAATGGGAGAAACAAATTCTCCTTCAGTTTTCCATGTGGGTTATGATATTTCTCCACTCTCGAGAGTTAAATTAAAAATTTTAACCACTCACCTATCGGCTTGTGGTTAAAATTTTAATTTAACTCTCTTGAGTGGAGAAATATCATAACCCACGGGCAACTGAAGGAGAATCTATATTTATGTAAAGAATAACAAAACGGTAGTTAAAATAATTAATATTTTACCGTTAGTCAAGAGTTTTGCTAGTTAATTTTCATTTCTATTTTTAACTCTCCTTCATATAAGGCCACTCCCACTTCTTCTGCAATGAAATAGTAGCTTTACAAGAGGAGTGGGATCTCTTGAGGGGAACAATTAAGTAGTATTTTATTATCTTAGTGCATCTGAGATCTAGGCTGAAAAGAGAGGTGCATCTTGGTGGGACTACTGATACACAACAATCTTATTAATTTGAACTGACATTTTTGCCAGTGGTATTGGATTGGTATTTATATATACCGGGTAATTGTAATCCTGACACATTCTAGATAGGAAAAAATATTTCCATTTCATAAAAATTTACTAAGAATTTATATGGATGTAAATGAACATGAGAAACTATCCAACATTACACTTCGACACAAATTCAAGTAAAGGAACAGCACATATTTTATTACTGTTCAACATCTCACAGTCAATCAAATTTGACATTCGTATTGAAAATTTTCTGAGGCCAGAAGATAATTTAGGATACTTACGATCCTGGAGGGCATGAAGCATCACATTTTGATCCAACAAATCCTGGCCCACAATGACATGCACCAGTCACATGATCACATCCATATTTGCCTGAACACTGGCACCTCTGATTACATCCGTATCCATAGAAACCAATTGGACATTCCTAAAATATTGATTAGTTATAGCATAATAAAAACTTAGCTTTGTGTCTGTAATTCTGAGATAAAAAATGAGAAAGTTGAAAAATCGGTCAGTGACTTGCAACAGGTCAGTGGTTTTCTCCGGGTACTCCGGTTTCCTAAATCAATAAAACTGACTGCCACGATATAATTGAAATACTGTTGAAAGTGACGTTAAAAGCCATAACATCCCTGAAAAATGGTCTTATTACTCAGACATGCAATATAAAAAAACAGAAAAAAATATTAAGAAAATAAAATGGATGTACAACAGTAAGTCTTAGTAAGGAATTTCGTAATGTTTTATTAATCCCATTAAACATGATTGGATCATTAATTGTGGAATACCAATAATGTTACATTGTTGCCGATGGTGTACAATGATGGACAGGGATCTCAGTAATGTCAGCAGACGACATGTAAATAATGCATTTCTTGCACAAAAAACAATAGGTACATAAGAACATGTAGCAATAATAAAAAAAAGATCCAGATATTAAATGTCATCTTTACTATACAGACAACACATAAATAATGTGTTTCTTATACAAAAAACAATAGCTACAAAAGAAAATATAGGAATAACAACAGTAAATATATCTTAACCAAACTGTGTATCTGTTTTTGTGTTTTGTTTGTCTTCGTCCTGTGTTTTGTGTGCCTAATGTTGCCAGTGTCTCTGGATTGTCCAGTCTTTAATCCTGTTTCGGTTTTCTCTAACATTGAAAAGTATGTAAATTATGTAATGAAGATGAAGAAAATATAGAGCATTTCCTTAACAAATGCAAGGCATTAGGCGATGCTAGATAGGAAAATTAGATAGGGGGCGCTAAACTAGCTAAACCGAACGACAATAATTTTATTTGTCTCAGAATAATTAGCAAGATAAAAATATTTTTTAAAAAGTAGAGCGAGTGAATGAATGAGTGATTGTTGTTTAACATCAAGTGAGAAGTTTTTCAGCTATATCATGGCAATAATAAGTTACATTTTGAAGAAATGATATCCGCTTTGTATTAGTCCAATGTGCTTAGCTGGATTTTTATAGTGCTAGCCCCCTGAAACAACACACGGACACATTATCCTGATTTCCAAGCTGACATGTTTTTGCTCTTACTCCTTAATGCTGCATGCTTAGTGGAGAAGCAGCAAATATCAACGTTATAGTCTTTGGTTAGACCCGACCAGGATGCGAACTCATGATATATCACACTTGAGGTGAGTACGCTAACTATTATACCACCGATGCAGTTATATTTAAATAATAGCAGTCCTCGAAAAGAAAATTTGGATTTACTGGTCCGAATTAAATTCTAGAATATATTTTTTATATATTCCTAAATAAAAATTGAAAAATTTACTGGTCTGAACAAAGTTTTACTGGTCTTGGGTCGGAGGACCGGTGCTTATCGCGAGGACTGAAATAGAAGCAGTTTGGTTTTCCATGTGAATTTGATTAAACTTGAAATTTTATACCATATCATAAATTTATGATTTCAAGTTAAGATAATCTTTACCGTACAACATTCTATGTTCCCAAACAATTAAAGGGAGATAATTCTTCTCCTGAGACTTACCAGTTCACAATGTTGTCCTGTATACCCAGGATCACACTGACATACTCCTGTTATACGATCACAAGGCTGGTTATTACACTGACAATAAAATGTACAGTCAGGACCATAGGTTCTTGGATCACATTTTTCAAAACAAGTAGCTGTAATAAAAATATACCATTAAGGTTTAGGGTTATGGTGTTTAATGCCACTTTAGTATAAACATATTTTATTAATTAATTCAATATTACACATTATGATAATGCACATATAAATTGTACAGACATTTAAATTAATCAATAGGATTCGGAAACAAGTGGTTATACTTATATTAATCCGTATGCCACTTTCATCAATATTTCTGTTATATCTTTTATTGGTGGAGGAAACCAGAGTATCCGGAGAAAACAACCGACCTGCCACAAGTCACAGACAAACTTTTATCACATAATGTTGAATCAAGTACACCTGACAATGAGCGGGATTCGAACTCACGACTGGGTTCTCCAATTTCTTCCACCAATAAAACTGACCACCACAATATAACTGAAATATTGTTGAAAGTGGCCTTAAACACTCTAGCCCTAACCCTCTATTTGAGCAGTCCAATTAGATAAAGTTTTGCTATATACGGTCACTGACTGAAATATAGCTTTCTGGTACCCCTTTCATGTTTGACCTGTTGAGCTTTGGGAAACTAGTTGTAAATCAGTTGACTTCCTGTTGACAGAAACTATCAAAAGGAGCAATAAAGGGATAATTGTAAAATCTTATTATTTAATTCTTAATATTACCCCCCATGGATTAATATAATTTTTCTGCAGGATAAACACAATATCAATGCAGTGCCTTAAAATATAAAGTTTATGTGTATACGGTGTGAAACTGCAAAAAGTGAACCTTGCACCTGGTCCCAGTTTTTAAGCCTCATACATATAAACTTTATATTCTAAGAAACTGTACTGATATTGTATATATATATATATTATTATTATTTATATGTATATCTACACTATGTATGTAGGGGTTGTCATAATCTTATGATAGTTGGATTTACAACTACCTAATAGTGCTATCTATCACCACTAAAGTTGTCATGTGGAATCCTGCTCAGGCGATGTATACTCGATACAACATGATGTGATAAAGTTTGTCAGTGATTTGCGACAAGTCAGTGGTTTCCTCCGGGTACTATGGTTTCCTTCACCAATAAAAGTGACTGCCATGATGTAACTGAAATATTGTTGAATATGGCATTAAACACCATAACACTAATCCTCTACACTATGTTATTATGATGATTTACGAGAATAAAAATATCATAAAAATTGTATCATAAAAGCTTTGAAATAGGATCACCGAAGGATCATCCTACCAATGTTTGAAATTTAATAGATTTTATATAATGTTTATTGGGGATCAAAACAAATCACTACCATGATGAGTGGAGAGGAAATAGGAGCATGATCACCTGTGGGTTACCAATGATGAGTCACAATGCACTTACGTAACTTCCATCCTGGGTTACACTCGCATACACCACCCACAGGATCACATGTTCCATGTAAATTGCAATCACACTGTAAAGCACAGTTCTGACCAAAACGTCCCTGTGGACAAGGGAACTGACAATTATTACCTATCCACCCAGAATTACATCTGAAAAGAAAAACAAATATCTACAGTCAAACTTGCATTGCGTGACCTTAATTTTAAATTCCTTTTACAGTGCATTTCATATTAAATAAACTTGTAGTTAGTGACCACCTGTCTTGTGTGACCATATATCAATCTTCCCTTGGAAGGTCACACAAGACAGGCTTGACTGTACTGTTCTAATAAGACGTCCTTCATTGGTTAAATAAACAATGCCATGATAAAACTCCCGATATATTTTAATTCGTACGTGTGTATTGTGAGATGAATTGTGATTTCATGTATTTATACAGGACCATTGTGCATGCAAACATTAAAATGTTAGCTTTGTTTCTTTATACATTCATTTTACCCAGAAGAAATACTAAGGATAACCTTCTATTGACTTTGGCTTTTGTATATTGTCGTCTTCTGGTCTTTCTTTTTCAAGGAATCTTGGTGACATTGCACACATGCTGGTTACTGATTTATTTTACAATTTTTTGTGGCATTCTACTTATTTAAGATGCTAAAATCTACAATCTAAAATCTATCAAATTGAAAAATATCAATTTCAACACAGTCTATTAATCTATATAGAAAAATCACCTGCAAACATGAGGGTTAGTGGATTTTGTTATGACATGTATTTCCATTGCCGACTTCCACTTCAAAAACTAAGTGAGATTTTTCCTACTAGAATTGAAATAATTCATGAAAGCCATAGTTTGTAGAACATTTTAACATGGGTAACATTATTTCCTTTGCATTTTATCCCTTGCTATTGCCAGAGATAATATTTTTACAGAAATAATGTTACTCATGTTAAAACATACAAACTATGGCTTCCATGAATTATTTCTTCATCATAATACAAAGAGAATACAATCTGACAAAAGACTTAATAACTACATGTATTAATATACACATAGTATATATATATGTAAGCATACTTTCTGTTCATCCCTATTTTTTATTTTTTGTGTTGTCCTATTATGCGTTTTTACGTTCTGACTTCCGTATTGTGATGTCTGTTACGATTTCCACATAAAAACGATGTTTGGTTCGTCTCTACCTCCAGTTGTTTGTAGGAGGAGGATTCATGTCTCATCAATGTTATTTGTGTTTGCTTGCATATAGTGGTGTCCAACACATATTGTGTTATGCTTTATGTATTTATCAAAGTTGTACAATAATCGAACATACACACATGTGGTTGTGTTTATAGTAAACACGTGATTAGTTATTTATAGAAGGTCGGTTCGATTGGTAAAGGTTTTGTATAATCAGATGAGCGGTTTATGAGTAGGTTTTAAGTAATTCGAGTCATTGCAGTCCAGTGCGTAAGGTGCTTTTTTGCAAATAAATAATTATCAAATTATTTATTTTCAGATTGGTTACAGAACGGTTTTTCATGACAATTATCATTGCTTTTCTTCCTGGTGATTACATGAACTATAAAAAAAAAATTAAATTATGTTGTGTTCACTATTAAACGTGCACTTGGCTCTGCAAGTGGCTACTCCCATGTGAGAGTTTGTGTTTATTTTATAAATATTTTATGTTTGTTTGAGTTGACGAATTAGAACATAATGTTGTTTGTCTTCGTCTTGTGTACCCTATGTTGCCAGTTTCTCTGGATTGTACCCTATATTGCTAGTTTCTCTGGATTGTCCCTTCTGTATTCTCTAACGTTTATTTAGTGAGGTTTGTGTTGCTCAACCTTTAGTTTTCTGTGTAGTGTTTTATTGACCAATGTTTGTCTTTTTGCCCTTTTACTTTTGCCCATTATATTGTGTGTTCTTCAAATTAAGGCTTCTGATTGCCGCTTTGGCATTTTTAAGCTTTTCTTGAAGCTAAAACTGACAGACAAAATACCACAAATAAGGTATCAAATAAAATTTTGCTAAAATGGAAGAATGTGTCCATAGGCGATTGATGCCCCTTGATTCCAGCTTAAGTAAACAGAAGCAGAACTCCAGAACGAAAAAGGGGATAAAATCAGAAATCAAACTTGGCTGTCCTTTTAATTGTTCACGGCCTTGTGTATAAATTTCTATAACTTGATTGTTAGGGTTATTGGTATTTGTGGCCAATTTCAACGATATTTCAGAAATATTTTGGCAGTCACAATTTTAACGGTGATGGAAACTGACTACATAGATAGATGATCGTTGAGCAGGACTGCCCCTTCTTTAGTTTGGTAATAAATATTTACTTACATACAATTACCAGTAGATGGATCACATACAGAGTTGGATTTACTACAATTACATATACCTACAAAATAGACAAAAAAAAAGATGGTGGTATTCTGGAAGAATTAGGTCATATAACACAAAAGATGGCTGTGATCAGAATAATGGCCAGCAACACAAGAAAGAGTTGTGATCAGTGACAATGAGTCTTAATACTGAAAATACCAATGACTCAAGACACACAGAGTGGTGATCAGTTCATTTTGTTTACAAATGAAATGTGAGCTAATGCTCACTTATGATACCCCCGCATACATGTTCAATGTGTATAAAAAACAACTAAGTTGGCAAACAGGAAGTAGGAATCTGTCAAGTCCAAAAACGCTTCCCACAATATGGCATACCTATATGAAGCTTGTGACCAAATATCAGATTTCTGCCATCAATAGTTGCTGAGAAAAATGCAACGAAAAATATCTTGGGATGGACGGAAGGACGGACAGACAGACAGAAAGATGGAAAGACGGACAGAGGTAAAACAGTATACCCCCCTTATCATTGATACTGAAAATGTCAAGGAAACAAAATACCGAGAGTGGTGATCAGTGACATTAAATCTTTAAAATGACCTTTGATACTGCACATGACAAGGACACTTACCATTACAATCAACTCCAAAATAACCTGTAGGACATGGATTTTCACACTGGTTGCCATGGTATCCTGGTTTACACTGACACTGTCCAGAGACAGGGTTACAGTATAGAGTGTTGTTATGGTTACAGGTACAGTTCTGATTACAGTTCTTACCCCAGGTATTTGGAGAGCATGGCTGAAATGTAAAAATAACTTTGTGGTTATCAGATTTCTAGAGTCAAAGGTCATAGGTCAAAAATCTAAAAATACCTTTGTGGTTATCAGATATCTAGTCATAGGTCATAGATCAAAAATCTAAAAATACCTTTGTGGTTATCAGATATCTAGAGTCATAGGTCATAGGTCAAAAATCAAAGATGTTACTTCTAGGTTACCTGACGATTGTTGTTTAACGTCAAATGAACATTTTTTCATTTATATCTTGGCGAAAACTAGTTACATTCATGAGATTCCTATCGTTGTGGGAAAAAGTTTTAGAGTAAAATGACTCAAAAACTAAATTGGAAGTAAATAGGTGTATAACAAAATTGAACTTGACCTGTGTATTGTGATCAAAAACATTGTGTAAAATTTTCAAAACATATCGCCAAGGGAAGTTTTAATTAGAACATGACACCCACAAATTTGTAATTTTTCAATTATGGGGCATAACTCTGGATTCATAAAAGAAATAATAACCAAATATAAATTTGACATGTGAGGTCTAAATGTTATTAAATAGCTATCAAATGATTTGCCAAGGGGAACTTAAACTATAAAGCAGAAACCTAAGAAATTAATATTTTGAAATGTGTTAATTTGATTGAAATACGATTTCCTGCATATCTTTATGCACCATCTTTCCTTGTCCTTTGACATATAATCTTTGAGACCACTGCGCAGATACCAGATGCTAAATTCGGATATTTGCCCTGAGGGCCAATAACCAACACTGACTTCTAGCTATTATTGGACATGATAAAACGTACATATTGCAATAAAATATGTGATAACTTAAGTTATTGAATGGAAACCTGAAAAATTGATATTTTCAGCAAATCAAGGGACATAACTACAGAATGGTAAAAGTGTTGATATCCAAATCGAACTTGCCCCTTCATTAATGGCCTCTGACCTTGTGTATTATTTTTGCAAAGGTTTGCTTAGAGAGAGCTCAAGTTATTGAATGTAGACCAAAGACAGAACGGCCGAACAGATAAATGGACATGGCGGGAGCACAAAAAAAAAGGGGGGGGGGGGAGTTTAAGTTATTGAATGTAAACGTACGGATGAACAAATAAATAGACATGGCGTGAGCAGAAAAATATTTTTAACCATAATGTAATCAACTGATTTTCTATCATAGTAATTGATCATTGGAACAATCGATTGATTCATTAATTGGTGCTTAATTCCAACTTTAGCAATATTTAAGCTATATCGTGACTTGATCATTGGAACAACGCTAGTATTTACTTTTTCATACCTTACTAAATTTCAATTAATACATACTTGTTTACAGTTTAATCCTTGAAGTCCAGTCGGACACTGACAAACTATTTTCCATGATGTCACTTCCTGTGTCTTTAAAGAACACTGACCCCATTTTGGCTGAAAATTTTGATATTGAAGCATGAGTTAAAAAGCTTGCACTCAATAGTTACTTTTTTAAGGTCCGATTTTGTCATTTTTCTATGGACATGTTGTTTATTTTTAAATGAGAATACTTTTCAGTAAATGCTGTGATGTCCGCTATGATTTCCATGTAAAAACAATGTTCCGTTTGGCTTTACTCCCTTTCTGTATTTAGTCTATTTACGTAAACTGGTGTCCAGTGCGATTTCCATATCACATAATGTCCATGTCATTTAATAATAACAGGACATGTGTCACTAGTAGAGCAGGAACTGCTTACCCTTCCGGAGCACCTGAGTTCGACCTTCCATTTTTAGTGGTGTTCATTTTGCTCAATTCCTAGTTTTCTGTGTAATATTTTATAGGTCATTGTCTGTCTTTTTATTTTGGCCATTGTTTTGTCTGTCCTTGTTAGATTTACGGCCTCAGATTACCCTTCAGTATCTTCAAACTTGTCTTAGTTACATTGAAGAGGGTCAAAATTTTAATACTGTGAAAATACTTTTATTCGTTGGCACCAATTTTCGTGGTTTCTACAAAATGCATTGATTCATTGGTTCTTGAATTCGTTGTTTCCAACACTACAGGAAACAATCAATGGAGCAATTGTATTTCGTTGGATTTTAATTTTCGTGGTTTAAGTGAACTATGAAATCCACGAAAATTAGAACCCCGAGATTAATAATGATTTCACAGTATTCTATTAGATCCTGAGACTTTACTCACAGATATTGACTCGACATCAGCCGTCAGACACCATGGCTCACATTTCTGTGTTACACCTCTGTGGGCAAATGCTGGGGTCCCTGGAGGGGGCCCAAACACTGAAATTCTATTGGTACCTCCACATATCTTGTTTTTGTCTCCTCTGCATGGTGTGTGGCAATCACTAAAATGTATTGATATGGTAGGTTAAAAATACGGGTAGGGTAGCATCATGGTGCTTAATGCTACTTTCAACAATATTTCAGTTATATTGTGGCGATCAGTTTTATTGGTGGAAGAAACCGGAGTACCTGGAGAAAACCACTGACCTGTCACAAATCACTGACAGACTTGATCACATAATGTTATATCCAGTACACCTCGCCTGAGCAGGATTCGAACTCACGTTAGTGGTGATAGGCACTGATTGCATAGGTAGTTATAAATCCAACTATGATATGATCACGGCCACGACGGCACCTGGTTGAAAATACAATCTCATTGAAATTCAAATTGACAAATTTATCATGTAATGAGTGAGTGATTGTTGTTTAGCGCCAACTTAGCAATATTTCAGCTATATCATGGCGAGAACAGGTTAATTTTCAATGAGATGATGTTGAGATCTGCTTTGTACTAATATCAATATGCTGAGTTGGATTTTTATAGTGCTAGCTCACTGAAACAATAGTCCGCGGATAGACATGTCGCCCCACTCATACGCATTATGCTAATTCTGAACCAATCAGTCTTTGCTTTTTGTACTCAATGATGTGTGCTTAGCGGAGAAGCAACAAATACCACAATCTTCAGTTTTCTGCATAGTGTTTTGTAGATCATTGTTTGTCCATTTTCTTTTGGCCATTGTTGTGAGCAATGAAGCAACAAATACCGGTACCAATTTGATAGTCTTTAGTTTGACCCGATAAGGATAATGTGCATAAGTGAAGCGAATATCTACCACTGGACTAGCAGACCATTGTTTCAGTGAGCTAGCATAATAAATATCCATCTAAGCATGCTGGTCTGTAACTACAAAGTGGATCTCATCATCATGGAAACGTAACTTGTATGAACTCCAGAAACGCATCGTGCACACTCAATTTGATGTCTATGTTTTTATTATTATCATAACAAAGTACTAACCTTTCTGGCATTTTCCTGTCCATTCTAAGATGGTTGTCACAGTAACACTCAAAGGCATACTCTGTCCCTGAAAATTGGTACCCTTTATCTCTGAAATATCAATATATATGTGTAGTCACAGAAAACTGTTACCCTTTATCTCTGAAATATTAAAATACACGAGTAGTGACAGAAAACTGGTACCCTTTATCTCTGAAATATTAAAATACATGTGTAGTGACAGAAAACTGGTATCCTTTATCTCTGAAATAATAGAATACATGTGTAGTCACAGAAAACTGGTATCCTTTATCTCTGAAATATTAAAATACATGTGTAGTCACAGAAAACTGGTAATCTTTAACTTTGAAATATTAAAATACATGTGATGTCACAGAAAACTGGTACCCTTTATCTCTGAAATATTAAAATACATGTGTAGTCACAGAAAACTGGTACCCTTTATCTCTGGAATAATAAAATACATGTGTAGTGACAGAAAACTGGTACCCTTTATCTCTGAAATAATAGAATAAATATGTAGTCACAGAAACCTGGTATCCTTTATCTCTGAAATAATAAAATACATGTGTAGTCACAGAAAACTGGTATCTTTTATCTCTGAAATATTAAAATCAAAGGCGTAGCTTACGTTGAGGCAACCGAGGCAGCTGCCTCGGTAAAAAATATATGCAAAAAAATATATATAAAGACAATTAAATTTTATTTCCATGTTCTCAATAAAGGGACAATAAATAAGTTAACAGACTAAGACTCAGTTACTGACGGAAATGGCACCTTACCGTATATGATTTGTAAGTTAGCTCCGAAATTCCCGTTTTGCGTGACGTCAATATTTCAAAACAAATTATGTCTGACAAGAAAAGGCAATTGAAATTAACAATAAATAAGTTCTTTATCTGTTGATTTCTAGCTAACTAATTATAATTGATTTCTAGCTAACTAATTATAAACGTCAAACAAAACAAAGCAAAATGCACATTAGAGGCAATCTTGAACTTGCTGTGAGGCATAATATTATACTCATAGTTGAAGGGTTTAGGCCTCATTGCAACTCACTGCCGTAGCACCCGATACGGTTGGTACGGCAAACCGTACCACAATTTCAACAGAAAAAAATTATTTTGAGATGAAAAAAAGGATATTCTTTGTTAATGTCGTAATAAATATTTACCGGTAATGTCTGTTCAATAAAATGTTACAAAATTGTTACAGACAAGTTGCCTCTCTGGTATTATCAAGAAATCACCGAGGCGTAGCTGCATATACGTTGTCACACCATGGCGTACGCATCGTCATATTATAAAAAATTAGGATATAAAATTTATAATAATAATATTTTTCAGTGTTGTACATCAAGGACATGATATTTAATTACAACACTATTTCATTCAGGAGGGGCCTGGGTGGCTCAATGAGTTAGGTCGTTGGATCTTACAACTCATACAAGCCTATCACCAATACGGCGTGGGTTCGCGCCCGGCTTTGTAAATTACAAAGAAAGGTGCACTCGACTCGCAGCCACATGTGATAAAGTTTACCAGTTGTTTCCCATTGTCGGTGGTTCTCACCGGGTACTCTGGCTTCCTCCACCACTAAAACTGGTCACCATGATATAGCTGAAATATTGTTGAAAATGGCGTTAAAACACCAAAAATAAATAAATAATTATTTCATTCAGGTGTTCATTTTTTCCTGGTTGCGGTCTGTCTTCCGTAATTGAAATAGTCAAAGTGAAATACAACCGAATTGATATCAAAATGTGACTTGTTTCAACCTCATTTATAATAACCATTGAAATTCTTTTAAACTTCTATATCACGTACATGATCTTTAATTACAACACTATTTCATTCAGGTGTTCATTTGTTCCTGTTCTAGTTAAAGGTCTTTATCAAACATAATCATGCAGTTTACATGTAATGCAGTTAGTACGTATTTAAATCACATAAGCTATTTCTATTTTTCATACTTGGGAAGAGGGGGTGGGGTGATTTATCAAGTACATCAATCTGTCCTGTTTTCATGTTGGGCGGAAATCGCTATTGTACATTCGAAATATTAATTGCGAATTTATCAAGTACGATGTACATGCTACCTGTTTAGTATATTATGGGTTTTTTCTCGATCTACAATTCAGAAGAGATGTGGCTATTTTGGTATTTCTTAAGACAATGGCAAGTTATAATCCAACTAGTTTAACCCCGTAACGTTTTACTGAAGTACATGTACTAAGTCAGGAAAGTGAGCGGTTATTGTGTGTTAGGGATATCGAATTTTCCTATTTCTACGATTTTATTATAGGTTGTGAAAAAAGAATTATGATGATGTATCTGCAACAGGGCATCCAAGAGAAATTTTGCAAGGCGTAACAATACTGCTTTGGGGTCTGAGAACAGACTGAAACTTCTCTCAAAACTGTGGATTTGAGTTGAATATACCAAAAATTAATGAAAAAATCAAAATAAAACGTCAATGACTAAGGCTATGGGGCCCTTTCGTGGCTTTCCGTGCCCCGTACTGATGTACCGGCTGAACCCTCCTCTCATATGGCCTGCTTTTTACCATCCTAGATTCTGTAAATCCAGTTCTCTATCCTTCTATGGGTACAATATTATGTGTTTTGTTAAGCATGCCAGTAGCAAGCACTACTGCTGAGATGTCATTTAGTGTACTGAGACGTTTGAAAACTTGTGTTAGTTCGACTATGAAGAATGGCAGACTATTTTCCCTGGGATTGATGCATATTCACCGAGATTTTGAAGTGGACTTGTACAAAGCAATGGAGGTGTTCGTATCTGCTAAGACACGAAGGGCAGATTTTTGACAATTTTAAGATATTCTTGTCTATCAAAGTCATTAAAATTGTGCTTGATTCTATGTTGTATGAAACCCTGAAATGGCCACAGATTGCACCATTTTGCATCTCGTCGAAAGTAATTATGGCGTGCACACTATTAAGCCTCAGCTACGTCCCTGAATCGGGATCCGACCTTTATCGGCACCGGAATCGGCTTACTTCTTTATTTCTATTAATTAATCTTGATCTGCTATTGTTTTGGATGATGCGTATATTACATAACTACAGTAATTAAAGTTGTAATTTGATGGAGAGAAAAAAACGCCGACTCATTGGAGACTGAAGATGGATAGCATGATGGACGCTATTAAAAGCTGTAATCATATAAAAATACAGCAACTTTCCAAAATGTCTTTAAATGAGCATGTTGTCCTACAAAGTATTCCTACGACGTCATATTGCAGTGGGTTTGACAAACTATCACAGATTTTAATACCAGATGATCATGCTAACGGGCTGCTGGCAACGGGATACTGCAATTGTTTTGTATAATGCCGTGTCCCTGGGCATACGCATCTTCGCTAGCCAAGGGTTACGATCCGCTCTACTCGTTAAGATGAGTAGAGCGGATCGTAACTCTTGGCTAGCGAAGATGGGGCATAAGAGGTAATAAAATGATATGCATAACATGAAACTATAATGCCATGAGGGGGACTAACATTAAGGGTACATGCAGCAACGGGTTCCTGAGAAAATGAAGCCGAATTTAAGTACTAAAATGATGTCTGAATAAATAATGTGATGAAACTTTAAACCCGTATAAATACAAATTAGAAAGCATTAGTAAACAAGTTTCCCATTACTTTCTATGTTATTTCATCTTTTTTCAACAAAATCATTTTAAGGCCATTTTTCAATTAATTTTGATGAAATTTTCACTGTTTGAAGGAAAAGTATTTGATTTTTTTTTTATAATTTGGTATTTGTTTGTTGTCGAATAGTTTCTGAGTATTCAGAATTATGTTAATCACAGATAAAAATTATTACGTCACATTTTCCCTATATATTCAACCAAATTTTTTATGTCATATTTTGATGCAACTAAACGGTACCAATGCGTTTCAGAAACCAACAATCGGAAGGGGAATTACAAATATACAACAAAACTCCAAATATTTTCTTTATAAAGGGAATATTTAATAAAAATTGGTTGAGAAATGGCTTCAAAATATTTTTTTGAAGAAAGATGAAATAACATAGAAAATAAATGGGGGAAATTGGAAATCAGGAATACTTATGTCCATTGACTACTAACTTAACAGTTGCAAGACATCAGAAGAATCACATCCCACCAGATAGGATTGGAAGAAAATGATAATTAAACATGCACTGAAATACTACCAGTCTGAGGAGCTCCTAAAACCCTACTAAGACCCATTTGAAATTGTCCCACATCTCCATGAAAATAACTCCCAACACACACATAAGTTCTTATCATTTATGTAATAAAAACTTATGAAGAATTTCACAACCAGTACCCCAAGTATATGTGAAAAAAAATCATGAAAAGACTTACTGGAAAAATCAAATTTGGCTGTGACAAAAATAATTAATTTATATTGTGAAGGAATTCAACAGCCGTTTTATGGGTTTTATTACAGCAAAAAAACAAAAAAAAACAAAAAAAAAAACTACACAAGCTTTCTCAAGCTCATTTACATTCTCTTTGATAATACAACACAGTTCAGCAATATTTGGAATGGTTGACCTACCCATGACCTACGCATGAGTGCCTATGGTCAAATTTGCTGATAGATCTATTTCTCTGACCCAAATAGTGTACCAATGAAACTTTGCCACTACAGTCTTCTGTCAGTTCTGATATTTACTGATAGCCCAGTCCGTTAACAATAACTTTCATGTGGGACCGATATATAAGCGGTTAGTCCTTTGATATAATAAACTGATTTTTTGTAGATAGAAATTTTATCTAAAATACAAAATAAAAATTAAAAACAGCCTTCAGTAAGTAATTATTCGTCTTATTCAGGATATATATATATATGTCTAGAAAAATTATTATAGGTCACAAATCTGGAAATGGAAAAAAAATTATATTCGTACATGTAGTAGTATAGATCAAAAAGGAGTTTAATAACTTCATAACTGTTTTCATAAATACATTTTTTTTTAGTCTGTCACAAGTCGTTGTTACAAAAACTGTAGAAGTGTACAGCAAAAACAACTTTTGCTTCAGGGAATATAGACAACATTTTTGGACAATTCAAACAAGTTTTGCCAGCGATATAATAATCATGTACCAGTGAAATAAAGGGTAACCACGGTTAAAGCGATATCCAAAACTCAAAAGTCAAGTGACAAAGACGAAGCAAAGAAAACGGAGACAGAAACAACGAACAACATACAGAAACTGAAAGAAAACACACAGAAAACTAAAAGTAAAAGAGCAACTAGGACTCCACCAAAAATTGGGAGCATGGACCAGGTACACCGTTATTCTTAATTTGGCTGAAAATGCACAAGCATTTATCTGTGTGCATATCCCTAAAAAAAAAAATACGGGAGATAACCCCCTCCGAAAAAAAAACAAAAAAAATGTACCACTTTTTTTTTAGGTGCTAGGCCTATGCAACTTTAAGAGGAAGAACAGCAATTATGAGGTGCTGTTCCTGTATAGCAATCATGAGCATAGTATGTTCAAGTTTATATGTGTGATTTTGTCTAATGCAATCCCTAATATTTTTGATTCGGCAATTAACAAAGTTAATTGGACTAAGTTGTACATGTTAGATGACCATTATGAATGTACAATTGTGTATAGCTGTGACATATTTTTATGAATATTTTTAAGCAAAACTGGTCCCAAATATACTCTAAATCGCTTTTGGGGGCTTTGCCCCCCCCCACCAGGCTTTGCCCCTGTACCCCACTGGGGGCTTCAGGCAGCCCCCAGACCCCCTGCCTCAGTAGAATAACATAGTAAGCTACGCCCATGAAAATACATGTGTAGTGACAGAAAACTGGTACCCTTTATCTCTGAAATATCAAAATACATGTGTAGTGACAGAAAACTGGTACCCTTTATCTCTGAAATATCAAAATACATGTGTAGTGACAGAAAACTGGTACCCTTTATCTCTGAAATATCAAAATACATGTGT
>MJUT01028607.1:8412-21162 GCA_002080005.1 Gigantidas platifrons | reverse complement strand
GTGATAAAGTTTACCAGTTGCTTGCCCATGGTCGGTGGTTCTCTCCGGGTACTCTGGCTTCCTCCACCACTAAAACTGGTTGCCATGATATAGCTGAAATATTGTTGAAAGTGGCATTAAAACACCAAAAATCAAATCAAATCAAATCACAATCATGTATTTACACATTAAAAAACTGTCAACAAAACGAACTTTCATAGAAATCTATAAATTCTACATAATTGATTGTGTCATATGAGCACTAATTAAAATATCTTATGCTATTCTGTTGTAAAAGTTGACAAAATGTTGACATGCTATTTTGAACAGTGTATGTAACTTATCATGATACCATTTAATAATTAGCACGGAAACAATTATTAAAATGAAAGCATTGAATAGGTTGATAGTAGATAGAAATTGAGATGCAGAAATTGGTTGGTTAGCACTGTATCATCTCTTAATGTGTAATAATCGTGGTTATACAGAAACAAATATACCGGGGGTAGTTGAAGAGCTAGTGCTTTTTTTTGTTGCTTTTGCTTTAAACTGCAATCGAAACAATGGCGGCTAAACCTATACATTGTCAGTTGATTACATTTGAAATTTTGAAAAATTTGACTTCCCACTCTATAAAATGTGTTTCTCATTTACCTGTAATTACACAGGTGTGAATAAGAGTTATTGTTTCTTATCTGCACTCTGTATACATTGACAATTGATGATATTATGAAATTTTATTACAATATCTTAAAATTAAACAACCAAAATTTTCGCTTAAAACATTTATAAATCTAATTAAAATTAGATCTCCATACTTGCTCCCTATTTCATGTCATGGGTCATATGCAAGTCGAAACACATATAGTATTGTTTTTATGTAGTTGGTCAATTTCAGGCTAAGAACCCGTAACAGTTGGGGTTTTCAAAAGGTCACTGACAGCAAACAATGGGTATGATATAAAGACTGCTAGCCAATCAAAATTCTATTTTCTGGAGTCATTGATTGTTGGAAGGCAGCTGTTGACCAATCAACACCCTCGTCTCAAAAATAACATCAGATAATATCTTATATACCTGTGCAACAATCTCTAGCTTCCCTCCTGTACCTGTGTATGGCTGAACTGAAACAGTGGCTCCCTTTGGTATAGTAAAGGTTGTGATATTACAATGGGTACCTACAACATTGAGAAAAAGTTAATTACCGATGATTTTTTAAAGTTTAGAATGAAAAGTGACTACTAAATACTGGTAAACTGATATGATTGGATAAACTTTGAGTAACCGTTGACAATGTTGGTGAGGTGTCTGCTAATATGAGTTAAAATCATACTTTAATCCGATCAGGAGGGCTATAAACTGCCAGTTAAGAGCAGACGACAGATCGACCGTACAAATGTATTGGTTTCGAATGTAAGGATTAAAATAGGTTGGTTTGGTTTATGGTGTTTAATGGCACTTTCAAAAATATTTCAGTTATATTGTGGCAGTCAGTTTTATTGGTGGTGGAAACCGAGGTACCCGGAGAAAAACACTGACTTGTCACAAGTCACTGACAAACTTTATCATATAATGTTGTATTGAGTACACCTCGCCTGAGCGGGATTCAAACCCACAACTTTAGTTGTGATTGTCACTGATTGCATAGGTAGTTATAAATCCAACTACCACAAAATTACGACCACGACCTCCCCTAAAATAGAAATAATCAATAGATGAGAACTGGTTGAAAAGGGTTGCGACCCTATTTGATCTTGTCAAGGTTTAACAAACAATGATCTTAATATTTCATACCTGATAATGTTTGTCCATCTTTAGGGGACCAGTCTTCACCACCATGATCAATACCTGCACATGGAGGTTGAATTACCTCCCCTAGTTCCCACTGTCCCACCAAACCACCATGTAAAGCTTCTTCCTAGAAAAGTAATATAGTCAATCCTGTTAAAGTCGAACACCATCAGCAACATATTTTTCTTGTTCAGAATGGCGAGGTATGGATAAATTTACAAAAATTAAATGGTGCGTACTGCATCAAATCCAATTGAATTTCTAGTATTAAGCCATTAAATACATTTCTCCCATTATTACGGTGTTTTAACCCCGCTGAACCAGTGGTGGAAAAATCTGTAATCCTCTATAGGATTAAAATGTCTCGTGCGTTTCCCAGCATTTGACTCATTTGACGGCTTTTGAAATAAAGTTCGTGTTAAATAATGGGAGAAACAAATTCTCCTTCAGTTGCCCATGTGGGTTACGATATTTCTCCACTCTCGAGAGTTAAATTTAAAATTCTATCCACTCGCCTTTGTGGTTAAAATTTCAATTTAACTCTCTTGAGTGGAGAAATATCGTAACCCACGGGCAACTGAAAGAGAATCTATATGCATATCATTATTATTAAATATCATATTGGATTTCCATCAACCTAGCTAAAATTATTTTATTTGTATCAAAGACTTCAATGCATAGACAATTACTACTTAAAAATTAAATTTGTTTATTTCTTTATTTACTGCTGTCAGCATCATGAAAGGAAAACGACCTGTCTTGGTATATTTCTGTTATCAGACAGTGAGGTACCGAACACCAGTATTTACTCGGTCGTTTTCTTGTCGGCTCCATATTACAATTACTTATAATCTACCGCATCTACGGCTATGACATGTTGACGTTGTCACAGTAATAATGTAAACACCGAAATTTGTTTGCCAAACATTTCAGACGTCATGACACGAAAAAGACGGAATGTGATCGGAATTGACATGATTCGAAACAACCGTATTGTATTTGCAGTGTTAAGTGATTAAATACATGTATATCATTATTACTAAATATGATATTAGATTTCCATCAAACTAACTAAAACTAGATGCTTGTTTTATCTTTTTATTAAATATTTTTTCTGATACATGGGGTCATGTCAGGGTTCAAGTGTTAAACCGACCAATCAGAAAAGAGCCTATAAAATCTTGAGGTATTAAAACTGAGCATACACTGACAGCTGATTGGTCAGCTTTCCCATATATTTTTGTTAACGACAGTGTAATATGCCTTAAAATCAGAACATTCTATTATCATGATGTATCAAACATTTCAATACAGTGAAACCTATCTATACCAAACCCTGAATAAAACAGAACCCAGATATAAATAAAGTCCCAATTTATAAAATACTTGTTAATTTAACCTGTAGAAATGGAACACCTGTCTATTCCCACCACAATAGTTTAGACATGTTTCAATGTTTAACCAGAACTTACTACTGCCTGAGCATTCCCATGGTAATTCATACTTTTTTCAACTTCTGATATTTGCAATGGCCGTTTCCAAATTTTTACCGTCTACAAAAAAAAAAAAAAAAAAAAAAATAGATATGAATAAAAGTAAAAATAATTGTCAAAATAGTGAAGGACGTTCAACAAAATTTTGTAATATTAAATAGAGGCTCGTGTGTAAGCCTGTATCGTATTAAGATTTACTTAATTTCAACCTTTTTCTACCCCTACTAGTAACTCATCTCCACAAGGATCATTCGGGCCAAACAGTAAAATACAAATTTTATATTATTTTGTTGGACCTAAACGAGACTTGAACCCATGATATACTGGTAAGGTGAGCTAAAGGCACGAGACAAAAATGTTACTCATCACGAAAATTCATTCATGGTTCAGTAATTACCATTAAATAAATATACATTAAGCTAGTTTATCAAACTTGTATGCCATTTTACATTTTGACGATTTTTACAATGTGGTCTCTTACACTCTGGCATGGAGAACATAACTGTTTCCGTATCATTACACAGGGGCCTCTGTGGTTGTGATCGTATGGTAGTTGTCTTTCACCACTAAAGTTGTGAGTTTCAACCCCGTTCATGGCGAGGTGTATTCAATACAACATTATGTGAACAAGTTTGTCAGTGACTTGCTGCAGGTCGGTGGTTTTCTCTGGGTACTCCGGTTTCCACCACCAATAAAACTGACCGCCACGATATAACTGAAATATTGATGAAAGTGGCATTAAACACCATCACACCTAGTCCTACAATATAAGACTCTGATAGGCACGATGTTTACTTTACATGTTTTAATTTTATTTTTCCTTTTTATTATTTTTTGTTATTTACTATTTACTGTTTTCTATTTAGTTTTTTATTTCTGATGTCTGTGCCTCGGAGTCTTATGTAGGAAGCCATTTTTCCCGTAGCATTTTTGAAAATCCAAGAAACACCCGTTTCTGCGGTGTATGAGTAAAATCTATGATAATATAGTATGAAAATGTAACTTACCTTGATTTTGTGTGTCAATTAACGGTCCAATTAATTTAAATTAGGTAGCAGGTGAGAATTGTGGCGTGTTCCGGAGAAGTGTTAGGTCGCGTGAATGTTTAAATGTGGAGGTTTGTATACATTACGGATTTGTAAAAAGAAACGATAGAGCATATTAATATTATTAAGAACCAATTATAGATATTTAGATATCATGACACTAGAACATGCGTTATTTGCTGAATTAGAATCTATTTCATGTCGGTTGTGACAAATACACACAAGAGATATTTCATGAGACAAGTACAGTTTCGTTTCGTAAACCAAATTCCCAAATATAGGATTCACTTGTTTTTCACTCGGATTCTCTCGGAGGATGACATGTCGCATCATTGCAGACGAGAGGGGGGCTTGGCAAAATCACAATAAAAAACATGGAAATCGGACTTAACATATAAAAGTAAGTGCATTTTTATTCTTTTTTAACATATATATTCCAGCGTGTGCAGTTTGAGCTATGATGAAATGTTATTATAATAGTGTAAAANTAAATAGAAAACAGTAAATAGTAAATAACAAAAAATAATAAAAAGGAAAAATAAAATTAAAACATGTAAAGTAAACATCGCGCCTATCAGAGTCTTATATTGTAGGACTACATCACACCAAACTAAACCATTCTACATTCTACAAGGCCATATTCTCACTCTCCTGCATGGAGAACATAACTGTTTTCGTATCATTACACTAAATTATAAACTCTATCACATTTAAAAAAAAAATAGGCTTCTCCACATTACTGTGGGACTGTAAATTTATGTAATTTGACTGTTTTGCTGTCTGATTGTGATGTTTGTTAACAAATACAAAGAAAGAAGGTGTGGCTTCACCATGATATCAACCAATGATGTGGCAGAGGTGATAGTGATTGATGCAGTATACCCAGAATCCTTTGCATGGGGATTGTTGGTCTCTAACAAAGATAACGTTTTATTAAAAATTATGGAATTCCTTAGGGGGCCATCATGGTCGTGATCATGTGGTAGTTGGATTAACAATTACTTGATACAACATTATGTGATAAAGTTTGTCAGTGACTTGCGACAGGTCAGTGTTTTTCTCTGGGTACTCCAGTTTCTTCCACCAATAAAACTGAACGCCACGATATAACTGAAATATTGTTGAAAATGGCATTAAAGACCATAAATCAAATCATTAGAGGTTCATTTATAATGATATTTTTCAAGTACTAAACAAAATGTATTTATGGGTTGAAGCAAAATGCATTTCTAAAAGTTGTTAATTATTGTCAATTCTGTGTAGTAATTTTTTCATGCGCTTACAAGTAATTCGGTTCAGTGAGCTTTATAAAGAATTTCTCGTGCCTTTTTCTTTTGTCGAGAAATATTTCACACCAAACCAGTTCGACAGGTTTATTACGTTTTGTAATAGAATTTAGAATTATAATGTTATATGATATAGTATTGTTTATATTTAAACAACTTTATTTTCTCTTTGTAGATAGATTATACCAAATGGAGATCAATATGAACTTTAATTGTGTTACATGTATACATGCATATGATTTTGTATTAAAACTGGTTGGTGCGAATCTCATCCCATTCAAGTCTTAGTTGTTCATTAATTAAGTTAATTCAGAAATATTTTATGTTTGGATGAGCAAAGCGAAGGAGAACATAAACTAAATGATCTGGTACCTTAATCATTCCTTTGAATCTATTGGTTGGACAACAAACCTCTCCACCAATCCAAAGGCCACTAGTGGTTGGCAGTACGTTCGGGTTCACCTGAAACAAAGAACATTACTAACTTATTTAAAGTACAGTGTATGTACATAACAATAGAGTCGAATGTTTAAAAAAAACACAAGAAAAACAGGTGTGATTAACAAACTGATAATCGCCATATTGGACATTTGTCAGTCAAGGTGAAATATAAAAAAATCAGATTTATCGAAAATGGATGTGTTCAAATATCTAGATAGTACATAATCTTAATTAGCAATGAATTATATTTAAAGTCAAGCTAAATATATGGATGATTATTGATCTATTTAAACTGGTTTTATTTATAAATTTGTTATTTTGTGTGATCATGTAACAGTGAATTCTTTCCACCAGTGTATTCTTTCCTTTTGGATAAAACACACTAGGGTAGAAATTCCACGACAGAAATACACTAGTGTATTTCTTCTGACGGAATAAACACACTAGTGCAAGGTAGAAATACACTAGGGTATTTACGTACCCGGACATTCTACACACCGGAATGAAAGTACGCTTACAATTGCTCCATTTCAAAATTTTCACATCCTAAAGCACATTTGGGCATTAGGATATTTTGGACCATTATGTATACGTTTATTTATTTGTTCAGAATGTAGGGCACACAGTGTAAAACATATACCGAGGCTAAAACATAGTTTCATTGATACAACTAGAACATAGTCATCGATTGTTAAGACAAGAAACTATGTATGACAAATCACATGCAATCCGTAAATAACAGGTATACTAAATTTGTTTGAAGTTAAATTGTCTCCCTTCTTCAAAGCCTGATTTATGGAAGAAGATACTTTTTTTTTATATCTAGGTGTGTTTATTGTTATTATTTATATAGATAACATTTAATTATTTTTTTAATTTTAATTATTTAATTTCAAATTGCATTCTGAGTCCATTTGGTAATAAATTTGCAAAAGGATAATATCAATTGTACCTTAGGGTTGTGGAATAAGTATTTTAATAACCTTAGCGATTTCCAGGTTGGAAGAGGGTATATGTTGACTTCAGAACTTGAACTGAAAAAGCTTTTCACCAACAGCTTGATCGGAAAGCCAAGATTCTAGAAACAGACATACAAACAACCTGCAACCAGAAAGAAAACCCCTTCCGACACACTTCCAGAAACCAAGATTAGAGAAATTCGAGAACTTTCAATATATCCAAACAATTTTTGTTCATTGATGAAAGCTAAAGTAATCGAATGAATTTATTGCACATTTTCTGCTTTCATATATAAAAATTGCTCCAAAAAATTTGGAAGTAGCAAAAAATCTTGCTTAAGAAAGAAGATACTATTTTGTTTTATATTTAGGTGCATCTATTATCATTTTGTAATAAATTTGCAAAAAGAAAACATCAATTGTACCTTAGGCTTGTGGAATAAGTATTTTAATAACCTTAGCGATTTCCAGGTTGGAGGAGGGTATATGTTGACTTAAGAACTTGAACTGAAAAAGCTTTTCACCAACAGCTTGATCGGAAAGCCAAGATTCTAGAAACAGACATACAAACAAATTTGTAAAAAGTAACAGGACCTCTATTGCTGTTCTACATTTCACAGTTGTAATCATAAATATCATCCCTAGTATAAATCAAATAGGGTCACAACCCTTTTAAAACAGTTCTCATATAACCTGTTCAACAATTTCAAATATTCTTTAAATAATGATATACATGTATTTAATCGCATAATACCAGAAATTCAATTGGATTTGATGCAATACGCACCATTTTATTTTTGTAAATTTATCCGTACCTCGCCATTCTGAACAAGAAAAATATGTTGCTGATGGTGTTCGACTTTAACAGGATTGACTATATTACTTTTCTAGGAAGAAGCTTTACATGGTGGTTTGGTGGGACAGTGGGAACTAGGGGAGGTAATTCAACCTCCATGTGCAGGTATTGATCATGGTGGTGAAGACTGGTCCCCTAAGGATGGACAAACATTATCAGGTATGAAATATCATTTCTGATTAAGATCATTGTTTGTTAAACCTTGACAAGATCAAATAGGGTCGTGACCCTTTTCAACCAGTTCTCATCTACTGACTATTTCTATTTTAGGGGCTGTCGTGGTCGTAATTTTGTGGTAGTTGGATTTATAACTACCTATGCAATCAGTGACTATCACAACTAAAGTTGTGGGTTTGAATCCTGCTCAGGCGAGTTGTACTCAATACAACATTATATGATAAATTTGTCAGTGATTTGCGACAAGTCAGTGGTTTTCTCCGGGTACCCCAGTTTCCATCACCAATAAAACTGACCACCACGATATAGCTAAAATATTGTTGAAAGTGGCATTAAACACCATAAACCAAACCAACCTATTTTAATCCTTACATTCAAAACCAATACATTTGTATGGTCAATATGTCATCTGCTCTTAACTGGCAGTTTAAAACCCTCCTGACCGGATTTGTAATCATAAATATCATCCCTTGTATAAAAATGTCCTGAAGGACATTTTCATGGCTTTAAATGGATAAAAAGAATAAGGAAAAAACATCCTAGTCATCAATATTTTATCCTATCTGATGGATGAAATAGTATAGCTGATTTGTCCTTTGAGGATAAAATCTTTAAATGATTTATTATCCTAAAGGGATAAAATGAATAACAATGATTATATCCTAGGATATAAAATCAATGAAAGATAAATATATTAGCTAATTTGTCCTTGGTGGATAAAATATTTAAATGATTTATTATCCTAAAGGGATAAATAAAATAAATAACGATTATATCCTAGGATATAAAATTAATGAAAGAATATCCTATGGGACATTATGTCATTTATATTATATCCTTAATATTCTAAGTTACTTGAATGTTTTATTCAATATGTCTTATGATAATTAAAGAAATCTTATTCATGAAGATGCACGGAAAAGAAAAGACACCAGTCTAGTATATACGAATATTTCAATTAAATTAATTGAATTTCTTTTGTAAAAATGTTAATGTTCTTAGCATTTTCTTAGATACACAAATTTTATCCCCCGGATATTATCATAGGAAGGATATAATAATTTGTTACACAGTCACAGTCTAAAACAACGAACATAACTCAAACCCTAAAATGAGCAGGAACTGCTTACCCTTCCGGAGCACCTGAGTTCACCCCCGGTTTTTAGTCGGGTTCGTGTTACTCGATCTTTAGTATGTTTTGTCGATCGTTGTTTGTCCTGTTGTACTTTTTCTTTTGGCCATTGTGTTGTCTGTTCTTCTTCGATATACGGTTTCTGATTGCCCCTTTGGTATCTTCAAACTCTTCTTCCCCTTGCCTGCAGTTGAATTTAATTCTTCCAATAAACGCTACATATGGGGGTATCTTTATCATTTAGATTTTATTTGGCGCATAGCATTTTATTTCCCAGATGCAGGGTTACCAATAAGAATGAGGTTGTCATTCTCGTATGGTAGTTTGAGTTGGGAGTTCGAATCCCACTCAGACATGGTGTACTTGATACATCATTATGTGATAAAGTTTGTCAGTGACTTTTGGCAGTTAAGTGGTTTTCTCTGAGCACTCTGTTTTCAACCACCAATAAAGCCTTCACGATGTAACTGAAATATTGTTGAAAGTGGCGTTAAAACACTCTAACCAATAAGAACACAGAATATGGGTGAGTTTTGGTTTGGTTTGGTATATGGTGTTTTAACACCACTTTCAACAATATTTTAGTTTTATCGTGGCGGTCAGTTTTATTGGTGGAGGAAACCGCAGTACCCTGAGAAAACCACCGACCTGTCAAATGTCACCGACAAACTTTATCACATAATGCTGTATCAAGTACATCTCGCCATGAACGGGGTTCGAACACACAACTTTAGTGGTGATAGCTATAGGGAGGCATTGAGTGCACATGTAGTTGTAAATCCAACTACCATATGATCACGTCCACGCCGGCCCCTAAAAAATATGGGTGAAGTAATCTTACAAGCTGGAATGAACTAAGTATACCTTCACATGGTTTTGTTTTCCGTTCGCATAGCTAGTTACATGAGTACCATTATGTATGATAGCCACAAGATACCACTGCCCCGTCTGTATCCTCACACCTGAGTCAATTCCACGAGTGCATGCACTGTCTGTGCCTTTATAGTATACCCAGAAATTCTCAAAATGGTATATTCCATAATCTAAGCAGTCACCTACTCCCCCTACAATTGTCTGCAAAATGGTACAGTTCATTTTAAAATGGTATATTCCATAATCTAAAAAGTTACCTAATCCCCCTACGAGTGTCTGAAAAATGGTACAGTTCATTTTAAAATGGTATATTCCATGATCTAAACAGTCACATACCCCCCCTACAATTGTCTGAAAAATGGTACAGTTCAGTGAGAGGGTGATTGTTGTTTAATGCCAACTCAGCAATTTTTCAGATAAATCATGGCGAGAACAAGTTAATTTTCAATGAATTTTTATAGTGATAGCTCACTGAAGCAACAGTCAGTAGTTATACATGTCACCCCACTCACACAAATTATCCTGATTCTGTGCCAACCAGTCTTTGCTCTTTCTCCTTAATGCTGCCTTCTTAGCGGAGAAGCAACAAATACCAATTTTATAGTATTTGGTTTTACCTAATCGATCTACCGCACTCTAGGCAAGCACTCTAACCATTACACCACTGATGTGGTTGGTACACTTCAGTATTTGGTGGTAAAATAATAATCTTCTATTTAAATACCATGTTACTCTTGTATTGTCCATGTTTATGTTATCATTCATTGGCCCTACTCTTGTACTGACCATGTTTATGTTGTCATTCATTGGCCCTACTCTTGTACTGACCATGTTTATGTTATCATTCATTGGTCCTACTCTTGTACTGACCATGTTTATGTTATCATTCATTGGCCCTACTCTTGTATTGTCCATGTTTATGTTATCATTCATTGGCCCTACTCTTGTATTGTCCATGTTTATGTTATCATTCATTGGCCCTACTCTTGTACTGACCATGTTTATGTTGTCATTCATTGGCCCTACTCTTGTATTGTCCATGTTTATGTTGTCATTCTATTTTGTGATACTGTAGTGTGTGATCTTTTTGAGTAGAAGCAAATCTTTGCAGGTTTTATCTATTGTTTGTTTATATCTGTATTATCATTGTGTAACCGTATATTTGTTCCAAAAGGAAAAAATAATTGAATAATATTTATTACATGGAACAAGTCTTATGGAATATTTATTCCACCTTTGAGAGGTACATTTATTATAGGTAAATGATATATTAAAAGTTACTTTAAATATAATACTTGTACATACCAGAATAAATATTATATAATACTTATACCTAACAAATTTATTTCTGGATCGGAAAATATTTTATGTAATATTTGTTCCATTTTAAACTTATATGTTCCTTATAATATTTGTATCTAAGAAAATTTATTATATAATAAAAGTTCCGAATAGGAAATTATTTTATGTAATACATGTTCCATTGTACTGGTATTTTTATTATGTCAGTGGAACATGCATTACATAAAATAAATTCCTTTTAGAACTTTTATTATATAATAAATTTTCTTAGGAAAAAATATTATAGAGGAACTTCTGTTCCATCGCAATTGGAGTCATAGTTTGTATAATATTGCTGAAAGTGGCGTTAAGCACAATAAATCAATAAAAATCAACAATATAACATTTCAAGATGGGTAACATTATTTGTGTTGCATTTTGTTCTATGAAAATAATGTTACCCATGTTAAAACTACAAACTTATGGCTTCCATAAATTATTTCTTAAATAATAACAAGAAAGGATATGAAAGTAGGTGAACATAAAACAAAATGACTCTGATACTCAAGTAAAATAAGATGTTCGGTTCCTCCTCTTTACCTGTAGTTGTTTGTAGGAGGGCTCACGTCATATTTACGTTATTTGTGTATAGTGATATCCATCACATATTGTGTTGTGTTTTTGTTTAGTTTTGTTTTTGTCTTGTGTACCCCATGTTGCCAGTTTCTATGGCTTGTCCATTTTTGATGGCCCCTTCTGTATTCTCTAACGTTTATTTATATACAGAAGGCAAGAAAGGATATGGATGTAAACAAACACGAGACTATCTAATTTTACATTCGGACACTAATTAAGTAAAGGAACAGCACTTCGTTTGCTTTTCCACATTTCACAGTGACAGAAATTAAGAACTAGTGCTTTGTTATTGCAATGATGTCCAGAGCTTTTACATTAATGTCATGTGGTGGAGTAATGGTTAGCATGCTCGTCTCAAGTGTGGTAGATTGTGGGTTTGAGCCCAGTTTGTGTCAAACCAAAGATTATGAAATTTGTATTCGTTGCATCTCCACTAAGCAGAATGTATTAAGGAGTTAAAGCAAAGATTGGTTGGCTCGAAAACAATAATGTGTCAGATTGGATCAACATGTCTATCCGTGGACAGTTGTTTCAGTAAGCTAGCACTATAAAAATCCAACTTAAAGTGTTGGTCTAGTACATTTACTTACTAGAGATTATAAATAAAATTCATAATTTATGTTCCCACAATAAAACCTAAATGTATTTATAAAGATTACTTGAACATGTTTACATTCAGACCTGTCAATGCGGTCACCTCTATTAAGCAGTCACCTGTATTAAAAGGTCACATTTTTCTTGTCCTGTCATAGAAAATTTCATATGAATTGAACCTCTTTTAAGAGGTCACCTGTCTTATA
>MJUT01028606.1:104228-142743 GCA_002080005.1 Gigantidas platifrons | reverse complement strand
GGTCGCGCGACGAAGTATAAATGAGCCCTAAAGTGAAGTATATCGGCATGAGATGCAGTACGAAATTTTGAAAACAAATACTTAACTGCGTATGAATTATACAATTCATGGTCATTGTCTATTTGTTGTCAGAAGAGAAGAAATTTATTTGGGTGGGCTTTACTTCTGAGAAACAGGAAAAATAACGAGTCCTGCAGGGTTTGAAATTAGCAGTAGCCCACTCGCCATTTGCGAGTAAATTTTAGTGTGGGCCCTTAAAAGTCTCATCTTAGTCGTCCACTTGGCGAGTGAAAATTAGAAAAAAATAAAATAGTGTAAATCTATATGTAAAAATTCCTATTCACCAAGATCGAAATCTGAAAAATATTGACATTTCCATTGATCGATTTTAAGCCCCGATTTTTTGTTTTGATATTAAACTGATATCCGCGTATATTACTCTTCGCTCTATGAACTATAGATACGATAACGTAACCCTCATTCCGCTTGTGCTCCAGTTAGGGTTACGAATCGATCTCATTCAACGTATGGGAGCAAATTAAAAATTTCGTTCCGGGAATATTTCAACTTTCTTTTTGCATATCTGGTCATAACTTATTATTCCCAACAATTTCTAAGTAATGGTGATATGAAATAAGTGTTACAATACCTGTTTCTATCTTCAAGACCGGTTTCGTATTTGAAAATTGTTACTTGTCCGCCATAACACCTTACATAGACTATCGTGATGGGCGGAGCCTATCCATGTATGGATCTCAATGCCAAATATGGAAAACGTTTACTACAAATTTTTACTACGAATCGATCCAAATAAAGATATCTCCAAAACGAGGCAAGTGCACGTAAAATAGCAACTTGTAAACAAAATGTCGGACAGAAAGAAGATTTCATGCATTGAAATTTTCAGTTGGATATAAGTCTACCATGGATTGATGCAGCGTTTATTTAACACCTCAAGGTTTACCTAAATATATTTATCTTTCAATCCCGTTAATTTTTCCTACCACTTACAACGGAATTAGGACAAAAAACCGCCCGGTGTGAATCACTCCGGGCGCTGCTCCCATACGTTGAATGAGATCGATTCGTAACCCTAAATGGAGCACAAGCGGAATGAGGGTTGCGTTATCGTATCTATATGAACTAGAGTAACGAAGTGTAGTAGCTAGGGAACCAGCTTATTTTGATGTATGCGAATCTTATCTCCAGTTAAGGAGATTTACGGCTGTTCTATTTAACACTTCCGTATAAGGATGTCAATTTTTGCATTAATTTTGCGTCATTTAAGGATTGAAATAAAGAATTTAGTTGTTGTTGTAAAGGGATTTAGGTAACAAATAATTCTTTTAACAACGATGATTTCTCTGTTGTCTTTATATTGCACAAACCACGCCATTTTCTGTTGAGTCATATTACGGAATTTTATAGCACAATTTTCCGACTTTGATTTTTAATTTTACATGTTCGTTCAAAATATCCGGTTGGCGAAATGTTTCACTAAGCCGATTTAAGTCAGTTCTTTTGGGGAACTCTGGGCCTCTTAAAAGACAAAATGAACAGAGAACAGAATATTTTAGAGATTACAAAAAGCCCAAACACTCTAGACAATTTTTTAAAGGAATATTTAGTTTAATGCTTTATTTATTTATAGAGGATTACAAACAGCCGAAGGCTACAAAATTGGTCTCCTCATTAAAGGAATATGGGGTAAACGTCAATGAGACAGCAACCCAACCAAAGGCCATACAACCAATCCAAAAACCACATCTAGGCCTAGAACAATGGCCAAACATCCACACCATATGTCAAGCTCTAAATCGCCCTCAAAATTGATTTCAACTATAAATTTCTGATGTCATAGTGTATTGGTGCATGTAAAATAAGTTTATTTTGAGGAAACATTTTTGGAAATTTTGTATCTTCTGTATTAAATTATAGTTTCTGAATGAGCAATTTTACTGCCAGGAAATGGCTAGAATGCACAGGCTGTCCAGTGGCCCCAAAATTCCTAAAAAATCCTAATTTTTTTTAGTTTTGCTAAAATTCCTTAAAAAATTTTGAATTCAAGGGGAAATCCTAAAAAAACCCTAATTTTTCATGTCAATTCCTATTTTTAGCTCACCTGACCCAAAGGGTCATGTGAGCTTTTGTCATCACTTTGCGTCCGTCGTCGTTGTCGTCGTCGTCCGCGTCTGTAAACTTTTCATACTTTCTTCTTCTTCTTTGAAACCACTGAACTGATTTGGACCAAATTTAGCAGAAATGTTCATTAGGATGTCCTCTACTAAATTTGTTATTTTGGTGCAGATCGGAAATCCAACATGGCTGCCAGGGCCAATAATGTGTTCTGATTGGTTGAAACTTTGAAAATCTTCTTGTCAGAAACTACTTAGCCGATGGAATTGTAACATTACAGAAATGATGACTGGATGGTCCTCTACTAAATTTGTTATTTTTGTGCCGATCACATATCCAAGATGGCTGCCATGACTCGACTTAGTTTAACATTGGACCCTCTGGGAATTTCACATTTTCATCTTTTTTCTGAAACCATGCAACAGATTTGAACCAATCTTGGCAGAAATGTTCATTAGATGGTCATATACAAGATTGTTGTTTTTGGCGCTGATCGGAAATCCAATATGGCTGCCAGGGCTCATAATATGTTCTGATTGGTCGAAATTTTAAAAATCTTATTGTTAGAAACCACTAAACCAATTGAATTGTGACTTTACAGGAATGATCATTGGGTGATCCTGTACTAAACTTGTGAATCATTTGCTGATCGGAAATTCAAGATGGCCACCATGACTCGACTTAGTTTTAACATAGGACCTATGGAAAAAATGTTTAAAAGTCTTCCCTCTGAAACCAGCTAGTCAATTTAAAGCAAACATGGCGTGAATGGTCCTTAGGTGGTCAACTTTCAAAATTATGTCCTGTCAGCCCGACCTCCATCCAAGATTGCCGCAGTCAGCGGACATAGTTTTAACATAGGACCCTATGGGAAAATTGTTTAAAAGTCTTCCCTCTGAAACCAGTCAGTCAATTTAAAGGAAATATGGCATGGATGGTCCTTGTGTAGTATACTTTTAAAGCCCGACCTCCATCCAAGATGGCTGCCATGAGCAGACATAGTTTTAACATAGAACCCTATGGGATTTGAATAGTAACTTAGATGTATTCGGCATGCAGACATTCGTAAGAGGACTTAGTTATGTCAGGTGAGCGATACAGGCTCATGTGAGCCTCTAGTTTTATATTTCTACTCTAGCAATTTTGAAAATGCATTCATACAAAATGTGTCTTAATGTAGTTTGCAGTTCTTATTCAGATTATAAATGCAGTGAAAGGCAGTTGACCAGTGGATCCATGTGTCAAGCTTGTTTATTGAGACAATGGAACCCTGGAAGATGCCCTTCCTGTACTTAAAGTATTTTTTGTGAGTTTCTTTATTGTCAAATTTGCGAAGGTAAGTACATTTAAATGTCTAAAACTGCTCTAATTTAGTCATAAAATTCCTAATTTTAGCCCTAAATTAGCCCTAAAATTTCTTAATTTTATCCCTAAAATTCGCCCTTATTTTTTGTCAAAAGTGCTGGATAGCCTGAATGCAGGATTTTACACCATTTATCCCAGGGCTTCCAGGGGCCTTAAGCGGCCCCAGACTCCCTGTCGTAAGGCACCTCGCAAGCAAGGTGGCAGGCGTGCCTGATGGGCCCTTAAGAAATTGTGTGGGCTACCAAAATTAATTCGCTAGGGGCCCACTTGGCCCCTGAAATATTTCCTTAGGTTCAAACCCTGTCCTGTTTGGCCCTTTTGGCATATTGAATAAGAATCACAAAAACAATAGACCCTTTCATGGTAACTGCGGGACTGTGTTTTTTGGCGGGAATTGAGTGGTAACGTGCAATTTCCCGAAAAAATTGTAACGTCGCAATGGGCCTTTATTTACTTTAGGGGACCCACAACCTATAGGGTAACTGAAATATTTGCACCTAGCGTCGTAGGCTGAATCAATGTGCCATCTATATACAAATGTATATATACATAGCTAGTGCTGTAGACTGTGTCAACGTGCCATCTAGTGCCGTAGGCTGTGTCCTCGGGTTAGAGTTAGGCTAGGGGTAGGGTTAGCTTTGGAAATACCAAATATGGGTGGGTCCTCTAAAGTAAATGAAGGCCTCACAATGTCACTTTCATTGTTAACTGATGTCAATTTGCGGAAAGCGGCTCGTTTCCACTCAGTTCCCTCCAAAATCGTGAAGCTCTGCAGTTAACGTGAAAGGGTCTATTGAGATGCCTGGAACTGCTAATACTAGAAATGGTGAAAAAACTAATGCATAATATCATGCAGAGACAAGTATTATATAGCTAGTTGTGAATTGCAAATTTCGCACGTCTGATCTATCTGGTACAGGCCAAATCGACACCTAGACATATCGGTACCTTGACACTCACAGGACACAGTTGGATCGAAATTTCCCATTTTCCTTCACGCATCGTCTATACCAGCCAATTATTGTTTTTTTTTATGCAAGATCGCATAGATGTGAATGCACATGTACTTATACCAACAAATCATTTAATTATTAGTAAATGTCATCAGTGAAAAGTTATAATACAAACATTTATAAAGAAATGTGCAAGAGGTTACTGAAAAGGGGACATTTTCGGACTATCGGACCTTCGGAATTTCGGACTATCGGACCTTCGGACTATCGGGCCGTCACCGACCGCATAGCCCACGGGGGAGGTATCGCTGCATATGTTCGATCAGATTTGCCATGCGACAGAAAGAGGAAATTAGAATTTAACATAGTTGAATCTATAAACATTGAAATATTGATTGCTGACAAAAAATGGCTAATATCAGGGGTATATATATAGACCACAAACAATAGATGAAAAAACGTTTAATGAAGACTTTATAAAACATGTGATCAAATAACAACAGCATATGATAACTTCATGTTTATTGGTGACCTTAATTATGACATGCTAGTCTCTGATAAATCTACCCCGTTACAAAACGCATGTGATATTTTTGATTTAACTAATTTAGTAAAAAGTCCAACATGTTATACAAAAAACTCAAACCCAAGCCTTAATGATGTTATCTTAACCAATATGCCAAACAATTGCATGAATGTAACAAATTTTAATTGTGGTATTAGTGATGTTCATAATCTTATTGCCGTCCACATCAAAGGTTCCATCATACAAAGAAAAAATGAGCTAAAAAGTTACAGAAGTTTTAAACATTTTTCAGAACAAGAATTCCTTAAAGATCTTCAAGAATTTAATTTCAATAATATACGTAAACATGAAGACTTAGATGAAGCTTACTCAAATTTTGAAAACTCTATCATCAAAACTTTAGATAAACATGCCCCTATTGAAAGAAGAAAACAGATACCCCAACCCGCCCCTTTTATGAATAAACAGCTAAGACCAGCAATTTACAAGAAAAGAATGCTACATAACGCCTTTATTAAATGTAAAAATGATTACAACTGGGAACGATACAGGAAACAGAGAAATCATGTTAATAAAATTAAAAAACAATCTATAAAAACATATTTCTATGAAAGATGTCTAGGCGGGCCAAAGTCCAGTGACTTCTGGCCGACAATAAAACCTTTTTTATCCAACAAAAGCAACAACTGCAAGAAAGATATAATATTGGAAGAAGACAATAAAATTATAAATAACCAAACTGAAGTGTCAGAAATTTTTAATAAATTTTTTATAAATGTAGCTAAAGATATTGGATCAAGTAATATCAAATCTGATGAAAGTCACCCAAGTATATCAAAAATTATTGCCAACACACCTGTTCCATGATATAAAAGAAGACTTCATAATAAAACAAATTAATAAAATTAATATAAAAAAGCAACAGGACGAGATGGCATATCGGCTAAAATTTAAAAAATTGCGAAACCAGTTATTGCAAAACCTATCTCTGAACTAGTAAATAAATCAATTTCATTGGGTAAATTTCCTGAAAAACTTAAAGAAGCTCAGGTAGTACCTTGTTACAAAAAGAGCAATGCTCTAGATAAAAGTAATTACATGCCTGTGAGTATACTGCCAGTAATATCAAAATTTTTTGAAAGAGCAATAAACGATCAGCTCGTCTTCTATTTCAGTAAAATTTTTCACCCTTACTTATCTGCTTTCCGTTCTGGATATGGGTGTCAAACTGCTCTTTTAAAGATAATTGAAGATTGGAAAAATGCTTTAGATCAACATAAATTTACAGCAGCTATACTCATGGACCTACAAATGTTTCTAAGGCTTTTGACTGTCTCCCCCATGACCTCTTACTTCAAAAATTAAAATATTATGGTACCTCAAAATCAGCTCTAAATTTAATACAAAACTATCTATCAAATAGAAAACAATGCGTTAAATTAGGAACAGCATTAAGTACATGGCAAGATATTTACAAAGGCATACCTCAGGGATCAATCTTAGGGCCAGTAATTTTTAACATATTTATAAATGATATATTTTATTTCATATCTGACAGTTCCCTATATAATTATGCAGAAGATAATACATTATCATATTCTGGCTATGATTTAAATGAAATTATAAACACCTTGGAAAAAGACAGTCTTAATCTAATAGATTGGTTTACCTCAAATCAAATGAAAGCGAATCCTGATAAATTTCAAGCAATTGCTATTGGTAAAAACACCCAATCTAAAAATATTTTTTTAATTTAAATGGTAATATTATAAAAACTGAAGATGAAGTTAAACTCCTTGGAGTAACAATTGATTATGAATTAAAATTTAACTCTCACATCACAAATATATGTAGAAAAGCTTCTAGACAACTTAATGTATTAAAAAGAATGGGAAAATATTTAAATAGATTGGGAAAATTAACTATATATCACTCATTTATTCTATCAAACTTTAACTACTGCCCAGTAATTTGGCATTTCTGTTCTGAGGCTAATACTAAAAAGATGGAAAAAATTCAAGAGAGAGCACTAAAATTTATATATAATGAAAACCACTCCACATATGAAGAACTTCTGGCTAAATCAAAATTACCTTCTCTAAAAATTAGGCGTATACGTACAATAGCTATTGAAACATTTAAAATTATAAATAAGGAAACCCCTCAATATCTACATGATCTTGTAATTTTAAAAAATAATAAATATAATTTTAGGTACAGCAATACAGCACATATACCAACAGTCAAGACTACCCGGTATGGATTGAACTCTTTTATGCTTCAAAAACTTAGAATGAGCTGCCAGATCATTTCAGGAAAGAAACATCCTTCAATCAATTTAAGAGTTTCATAAACTCTTGGAATGGCAGCTCATGTCACTGCAGCTTCTGTTCATGATTTTAAATTATTTTCATACTTTTTCTGCTTTATTTTTAATTTTTTAGATAGATGCATGTGCTTTTAAAAGTTTTTTTTTATTATTAATGTTGCTGGTTTCAATGTATCTCATTTTATCCATGCTTTTTGTTTACTCACATCAATATATAATATGCTTAATTTATGCCTCTGATACTGCTGTGTTTTAAATTATGCTTCTGCTACTGCTGTGTTTTAAATGCTTCATATCTTAGATTGGTTTTAAATTTTAAATTTCATAGAAATTTTAATATGAGTGTTTTTTGTTTGCTTGTTTTACAAATATTGTGTGCATGTTTTTGTTTTATGTTGATATATGCATATTCTTATGTCGGATTTAAAAGCTCAATAGAGCTTGTGTTGTAATGTTTAATTTATTCCGACTTTAAATAAAGCTTATTGTATTGTATTGTATTGTACCTCATGCACGCTACGTATGTATTTCCGTCATGTTTTTCAAATATATATTGCAATTAATCATCAGATCACAGGGACTTTCTCCCGGCCTTTCTTTATCAATAATTTTAACCCTACTATCAATGTGCGTTACTAAAATATCACAAGGGATGACACCCGCATGATACCACCTCACTTCAATTCTATAATTTTCATCCAACAAAAATTTGATATTTTCCGACTAACTATTGTCTTGTACATTCTTGTACAGTTAGCTCAACGTGAACGGATTCTCCCACTCCAAAATCTGTGGAATTTCTTGGTGTAAAACTGAAATACACCGATATCCACCGAATAAATCTTGGTGTATCTTTGGAGCATTTGGTCATAAATCAGCAGGGTTAAATCTCACCTGAATCGGTGGGCCGCGGTAAAATTTATGGTTTTAATCCCATTGATCTATTCCAATTTCTCCACGGGATACAGACAGGTGTTATTAAAAATCAATAACTCTGGTAAGCATAATTGCCGTTTGTGTGACTATTTATAATATTTGTCATCAGTAAAAAATATTTGTCATCTTCGGCAAACTATAATATTTCCCTGGTTCCGCGTGTTTTCCCTTTTGCTAAAAACAGTAAAATTCTCGGAATCAATATCTCACATAGGGGTATGGACATTTGTCAATTGCCAGTACCCCATCAGGCATGGGCTTAGTCAGAACGATATTTTCGAATTCGGTGCTAATAAAAATTTGTGATGAAATTATTTCGTTGAAAATTGCACTACCGACTTGTCTTTTTTCAGCAGACTAAAATATTTTGTGTCGACTTAATTTTTTTATTGAAAATGCCGACTGTTCCGCGGGATTTCCCTTGTGATAAAAATAGTAACATTCTCGGAATTACTATCTCGTATAGGGGTATGGACATTGACCATTTGTCAGTACCCCGTCGAGTTGAGTTTTGGAGCTTCTGCAGATGATACCAACGCCCTAAATTATCAAAAAATGCCATTGCAATGTGAAAGGCGCTAGAAAATCAATGCATCGCAGTGATGATTCCACTATATAATTTGGGGCCGCTTGGCGGCCCCAAAATTACCAGCGGCCCCAACATAATTGCAAGTAAATTAAAATTCCCAATTTCGGTATTATCGATATTTCCGGAAAATGTCCATCAAGATGCAGATTTTATACCACCCCATGATTTATTCATAACTCCCAAGTTTTCATTGTCAATGGAGTTTCTAGAATGGCATTAAATTCCGTTTTCAGATTTATTAAAATGTCAGACAGAGACTTGAATTTTGTTTATTTATTCCGTCAGACCGGCACCTTCCCATTTGAACTTCTCCTTATTCCTGTTCGTAAACTATGCAATATATGTATGCCGACTGACATTACTTTGCTCACAATCACATAAAAACTCCCCGTCTAATTCAACTGTTTACTAAATTGTCATTATAGACAAGTATGACTTCACACAAAAGCATTCCTAACAAAATTAGGATTTTTTTTTCTTAGGTCAGATGGATCAGAATTAAATTTAATTTTTGGTGGATCTATTGTATGACATACAAATTAATTCATCTCTCTGTAGCCGTTTTTTTTTACATACGGTCTATTACCCATTTCCGTTCAAGAGTTAAAAATTAATAATAGGTAGTTAATAGTTTATAAAATGTGGGAGTTTATCAGCTATGAAACCCCCACAAAAGAGGAAGATAACATTTCATACTACCACAAGTGTTTAAAAAGTCTGTATTACCTGAATAAATGGGTTTTAAAAATGAACAATTATTCATTCTTGTCCGAATGTTCTGTTGGGCCCCTAGAAATTTAAAGTCAGTAACCCAGCTGGCCCCTGGTAAAAATAGTTTTATCCCTGATCCACATGATTCAATGCTGATTGTAAGTTAATTGCATCCATCTAATTCTTTTAAGCAAGTCTACAGACACTGCAATCTTAGCAGTACATGCGTTTAAAATATCGTGTTCTGATTTAATAAAAAATGACCTATTACAAAATTTCCCAATTTGGTGAAAAAAATTCCCAATTCTGTTTAGGGGACCCATTTTAAAATAACTGGAATCATCCCTGCATCAATCATGTATGTTCAGGTTTTGAATGATTTGAAGTACACTAGCGAAGCAATTTCTTTTGTGTATTACCATATGGCAAAATCAAACCCATTTTGCTAATTTGCATACGACCGCCATATTGAATCAAATGGACGTCATCGTAGTACTTAAGCAATGAACGGCTGAAGAAGCAAAAGATACTGTGTTGATCTTTTATTAAACCTTGACTTACTTTCTGAGTTCTTTTTTCACCAAACACCGCTTAGGGTTGTTCAGGCAAATTTTTGATACTAGTTCCTGGAGTATTTCATATTTTGATACAATTTTCCTATCATTTCTTAAAAAAAACCTTAAAATATGGTTTAAGAAAATGATAAAACTGACGAAACCGCCATACCCACATAAGTTCTCTTCGTTCACATTAAAACTTCCGGTAAAAAAGTTCCACTTGATATTTGTTTTGAATGGAAGACTTATGATCAGTAGGTTCCTGGAGAAGATTAATTGTGATCGTTTTTACAATTTTCAATGCCCGACGCCATTTAAGAGGCAACGTAGGGATGTTGGGCGTGTGAAACTTACCATTATTCCAGAGGCATTTTCATACAATTCGTCTGTTCCATTTGCACCGCTTCTTCATAAACAAAGTATCATGTGACATAAAACACCATAAACCAAAAATTTTACCAACCAGTAAAATGAGTCAAAACCACGATGTTGTGAGTTTGAATATCGCTCAGGGTGAGGTGTACAACATTATGTGATAAAGTTTGTCAGTGACTTGCACCGGGTCGGTGGTGTTCTGTGGGTCCTCCGGTTTCCTCCACCAATAAAACTAACCACCACGATATAGCTGAAATATTGTTAAAAGTGGCATTAAGCATCATCAATCAATCAATCAAGCAAACAAACAAATTTATTCTATATTCCTTGTTTACAATTCCTTTGGAATTTTATTTCAAGACAGACTTGAATGAAAAAAGGGGAGAACTATTTGTTTCTCAATATGGCATGATTTTTACGAAATGGACCAAGTTGCCACTAAAATAAATGTGGCTTTGAAATTTCTTGACTTGAGCACGAAAATATAGCATTTTTTTAATAAAGACGAAAAATTGTTGCTATTCTTATTTAAGTCTTTTGCATGAGAGTATATTTTCGTATGTATGTGGACCTTGCTGTTATTTTTAATGTCAGTGCACACATTTTTTCGTTTTAGTCTCGTATGAGGGTACAAGATTTAATCAATCGGTATTATTGTGTCCCTTATGAAAATGAAGACTTCCGTTCTCTATCATAAAAATTGTTCTCGATATTATTTTGGGAGTCTTCTTTGATGTACCAACTTGTTGTAAGGGGCAATCGTGGTCGTGATCGTATGATAGTTGGATATATACATGCAACCTATGCAATCATTGCCTATCGCCACTAATGTTAGTTCGAATCCTGCTAATGTGAGGTGTACTTAATACAACATTTTGTGATAAAGTTTGTCAATGACTTGCGGCAGGTCGGTGGTTTTCTCCCCAATAAAACTGACCGCCACGATATAACTGAAATATTATTGAAAGTGGTGTTAAACACAATAACCCTAACTTGATGTAAAATGGGGGCGTATCAGAATCCTGTTTTAGTAATACTTGTTTGCTTAGTTTTTACAGGTTATATAATGTTTATGATATACAAGACATTATATCCATTGCTTTCTACTGAAACCGAATCGGCAGTGTACTCAGGGCTTTCAATAAGTTTTGAAGTAGCAGGCTATTTCCAAAAAGTTAGGTGGAGAAATGTGCCAATTAATATTTTCTTTAATGTGTTAATCTGGGGTCATCCCAAAATGTCTACAGGTCAATTTTGGTTGATTAGACATTTTTTTCCCAAAATGTCTACTCCCTGATTAAAATTTATTCCCAAAATGTCTACAGGTAATTTTCTTATGTTACTTAAAATATTTCATGAGTTGCTGTATAAAGTACCATGATATAGCTGTTAATTTGTGGTTCATTTGGTTCATTTTGGTTTCTACTCAAAATAAAGAATGTTGTCTAGAAAAAAGGAAACAATAACCCAAAGTAGAACAAAATTTGATATAATTGATCTTATGCAAATTATGGATAAATTTATACCAGTATTGTCCACAACACTGGTATAGCTGTAAAATTTGTCAAAATATCTAATATTGGATACAACCATACTGGTTTATTTTTACCTTTTATCCGAAATTTTTAATAATTCGCTATTGTGGGTGTAAATAAGGTGCATATAAGTACAAGTTATATACTTGGTGGTTCAAACCTGGACGTCAATACATAAGGAAGAAGAAGTACATGTAATGGATGTCTATTTACGTATGTGTGTTATTACTACAGGTAATGTATAGAACTGGTTGTTGCTAAATATTGTCTTTGTTTCAGTTTAAGAAGACAGGTTTTTATTTCAGATTAAACTTAAGTGGTTTTATTGTGTTTGATAATAAAATATTGTAAATGGCATATTTAGATTTTGTTAATTTTGGTTTGTTTCAAGTATATATGTAACAAAGGGAAATAACTCATTTTTTTTTATCAACTTACAAAGTTGAAAAATACGATGTCAAACTTTTGTTTTCCTTTGCCACTTTCTTTCAAACTTCTTTCCCGGGAAGGCATTGTACTTATAATTTCAAATATTGATATTTTCGTTCATTAAAGCATTTCTGAGATTGCGACTTTAATTTCGTCAGTGTGAATGTCCTTGAACTTCATCAAAGCATGGAGAAATGATACAAGAAAAGAGTTTTGATCTGGCATTTCACTTTAGTTTTAATCAAAATAAATTATGGACAAATTGGAGATCAAACAGGGCTCTATTATACAACAAACCCTGTATTTTATACTGGATAGTCGGTCTGGTGGAAACCAATGTTTTCCGGACCAAATTTATTTTTACCGGATTTGTTTGGGAATCACTGGGATGGGAGGAACACATTACCGCGACATTGCAAGAATTTACAACTCATTACCGCGACATTTCTTCTTGAAATAAGGTGTTCATTACCGCAACATTTTTTCTATTAGAAAATTATTGTATACGACTCATTACCGCGACATTTGAACAACTGCCTTCAATGTATATACATGTACATTTTTCTTGAATAATTAAACACACAAGGTACATACATGAATTATATTCACAAAATAATTCTCTCACCCTTTAGTCCCTGTACGATTTATCAGTTATTGAAATGGCTAGCATAAAGAAGTTTGTGACAAATAGAGGGAATCCTGGATTGATTGTAGATGGCTTTAAATTTCGAAAGGAACATTTTTTCAAAAATTCCAAGCTTTGGAGATGCGTTGAAAAGACCTGTAGTAGCCGCTGCAAGACAGATCTTGATGATTTAATTATACTAGACGGGAGACTTGAACATGACCATGCTGGCTAACGGAAGAAGCATTGTCGCGGTAATGTATACATATAAATGTCGCGGTAATGTATACTATTTTGTCGCGGAAATAAGTATGTTGCGGTAATGACTATTTTGAAAATGTCGCGGTAATGTAATGCACCCACTGGGATACCACTAGTCCTGAACAAATCTCTCGACCAATGAAAAAACGTGTATATTAAACAGTATATCGGAAAACTGTTATTCCAGGAAGCCAAAAAAAATATATAAATAAAGCGCCATAAATATAGATTTATTATCGATACACGACAACAATATTGACATGATTGAATTAAAATTTCAATTTATTTTTCAACAAAATAGCCGGCGGTCTTTCTCTGAATAAACGGCGAAAATCGCCGGCTACCGGCTTCTATTGAAAGCCCTGTGTACTGGTTAGTGTGCTCAACTCGCATGCCATAAATCATGGGTTAGAGCCCTGGTCGGGTCAAACTAAAGACTAAAAATTCATATTTGCTGCTTCTACATTTAAGTAGGCAGTATTAAGGAATAAGACCAAAGTCTGATTGGCTCGGAATCAGGGTAATGTGTCAGAGAAGAGCAACATGTCTATCTGTACAGTGTTGTTTAAGTGAGCTAGCAGTAGAAAAATCCATCTAAGCATGTTGGTCTAGTACAATGCGGACTTATAATATTAAATCACCATTTTCTTGAAAAGTAACTTGTTTTCACCATGATATACAACATGTAGCTGAACATTGGCTGAGTTGGTGTTAAGCAACAATCACTCATCTTTTTCCTGCGCGTGTTTTATTCAACACTATTCCCAAATCAGCAAAATCAACAACCTGTTAAAAGACAGTCAAACCTGCCTTAAATCGCACATCTTTATAGCAAATCACTGTCTATAAAGGGCAGCCACATTTTCCCCATCAATGAATAGTACATATAATTTTAACCTGTATATAAAGGGCAACTGCTCATAAAGGACACATTTTCAGATTCCCTTCGGCTTCAGGGCCCTGTACATCTAGGTTTGACTGAAGTTATTTTAATTTGTGTGTGCATTTCAGGGCATATATTTAAAAAATAAACTTTTCATTGCCAACATAAAAATATAAAATGCAGAATATATAATCTTAGTTTTGTTTTGTAGACCTCCAACAGAGCATGTCCAGCAGCTCCCCCTGTGGACCCCTCTTGTATATTCCGATGTACATTGTATAGCGCCAGAGTGCCAAACCGATTCAGATTGTAAAACTACAGGTACTGATTGCTTATAATTAAGTGTTCATGTAAATTTATATGAAAAAATAAAAATGCCTTTCCTCCTATGAAGGGTCAATACAATTTAAAATACATGTATTTGATTTCCACCAAACCTTACTTATGTCATCAGATCTAATGTTTTGGGCCAATTAAGTGCTCTTGCATAACAGCAAAATTTTATATTAATAAAAGCACGGTTTCACTCAGCCACATTTTGTGCCTGTCAAGAACTAGAACCTGGATTTCTATCGGCCTATGTGGAGGTATATATTGTGCTCAGTGATTTGTCGTGATGGGGGTCAGGGGGGACCATCTCTTATGTGTTTAAACTTTCTTTTCAAAATTCTACCTTCGAATTTATTTCTAAAATATTAAAATTGTAAATTTAAACTTGACTGCAAGCTGAGGTTCATTTGCTTGTGTTCTGCTAAGCTCACGTATTGAGTATACGAATATATTTCATAATAATAAATAATTGAATCAGGCATCGATTTCTTCAAATAAACTTTATAGGCAAGTCAAAATTAAGGCTTATGTTTTATGCTTATGTTTTTTTATATTCTACCATTTTAAAGGCTTGACTGTGTTACCTATTAATATCACCACCCCTTTCCCTTACTCCTCCTTCAATCCTCTCAGCCCCCTAAATATCTGCTGATTGATCCTCAAGATATAGTGAAACTTGTCTAAACTGAACCCTGAATAAGCAGGAATCCTGTGTAAACCGAAATTAAAATGAAGTTCCATGAATGTAGGAAATCTTTGTTGATTTATCCTGTATAAAACGAACACCTATTTCCAACAGAAAACTTGGTCCTAAGTAGATTTGGTTTAGACTGGTTTCCCCGACTTTGTAAATTACAAAATAGGGTGCACTCGACTCACAGCCGCAAGTGATAAAGTTTACCAGTTGCTTGCCCATGGTCGGTGGTTCTCTCCGGGTACTCCGGCTTCTTCCACCACTAACACTGGTCGCCATGATATAGCTGAAATATTGCTGAAAGTGGCATTAAACACCAAAAAAAAAAAATCAATCAATTTCACCGTATAAACATAACTTATGTCTTTGTTATTTTAAGCAGGAACAAAGTGCTGTGTCAGCGATTATGGTATCTTGCAGTGTGTCAATTCAGTAGCTGCGGTATGTATTTTCATCTTTGACATGTCAGGGACTAAGTTATTCTAGGGAGGAAGGGATCCTAAATTTAAATGTTCACATGATTTGCTAGATGTACACCCCTTCAAAGAATAATGGCCGTTGGTAACATAATTGCAGCAATGAAATTAAATTGTCAGTAGTCGTAGAATGATCAGATAAGTTTATATATACATATGGGGGAGGGGTTATGGTATTCATCGCAACTTTCAACAATATTTCAGTTATGTCGTGGGGGTCAGTTTTACTGTTTTATTGATGGAGAAACCGAAAAAAAACTCGATCCAACCTGTCGCAAGTCACTGACAAACTTTATCACATAATGTTATATCGAGTACACCTCTCCTGAGGAGGATTCAAACTCACAACGTTTGTGGTGATAGGCACTGATTACATAGGTAGTTATAAATACTGCTAATTTTCAGTACAAGAGTCGGTTCACTAATGCTGGGAATATTATTCCGTGAGATCAAAGGAAAAATGTCCAATTACTGATAATGTCGAATATCATAGTCTCATGTATCTCAGAAGTTTCTTTACATATAACAACCTCTTGTCTTTGCTGCTTGTTTGTCATTATGTGACTTGCGACAGGTCGGTGGTTTTCTCCAGGTCCTCCGGTTTCCGCCACCAGTAAAACTGACCGCCACGATATAACTGAAATATTGTTGAAAGTGGTGTTAAACACCATAAACCTAAACCTCTTTGTTCCAGATATTTGAGTTTTTATGGATAAATCAAGCTGAAGTTACTACTAATGGACGAAATCTTTACTTTGTGATATCCAAGGAAATATTGATTGATTTATTTGTGTTTAATGCCACTTTCAGCAATATTTCAGCTATATTGTAGGAGGCTAGGGGTGTTAAAATTAGGGTTTTACCCCTTTGGTATCTTCACAAACTTTTCTTTTAAAGTGTTTCTGATTATCTGTCTAACCCAGGGTCACATAAGTTCTTTTGCAGTCTATGGGAGATAACTCACACAAATAAATAATTCAGAAAAGTTTATGATTTATTATCTTCATAAATAAATATATTTTCATTTACAGTCAATTTACACACTGCAGTTTAAAGACAATAAAACTATCTAGTGTCAACAATATTGAAATATCAACTAGAATTATTACTGGATACTTATAATAAAATTTCATAAAAAAAAAAAATAGGATTAGTTTATCTTAATGATAATTTCCAGAAAAAAAAAACAAATTCAACTGTCAGTGTCCACAAAAATTGTGGCTATTGGACAATTTACTTTAATAATTGACAAACTATCAACTTAATTTATCCAAACATTCATACTGAGATCAATAACTTGAAGTGTCACAGATAAAGAATAATTGATGCATTAAATGAACATATTTACATCAGAATTAGAATATGGTAGTTCCAGGTAATTTGAAATAAAATAATGAGAGTTCCCATTTCAAATCTGAGATATTATCTACCTTAGATGATTAACAATGATTTAGTTTGTTACTAACAACTACATGCAGTTATACTAAATTGTGTTTACTTGTTTGCTTGCTATTTTGTTTATACAAGAGTGCATACATGTACCAATTTTACAATGTCTGCTTTTAGCAACCTATGCTAAAATAACATTGATATAATTTATTAAGAAATGACTAATTATCGAAATTTGGCAAAGTTCGGTATTAGCGACCTATGCTAATCATATATGAGCAATGATATTTCTAAACGTATACTATTTGGCTAGTTGAATAACAATTTAGCAGTGTTCTCAATATCTACCTATGCTACACATGTGAACAATGACGTTTCTAAACATATATTATTTGGCTTTCGATTAAATTATCTTCTATTAACTGGAAAACTATTTAAAACATGAAGTTATTCTATAAAACTATACCTATTATCAACCTTTTAAGAATATTTGTGTAGAAGAATCAATAAATATTACCTACAATGTATGTTGAACTGTAGCTGCATTTCTAAATTTATTTAGAAATATGTGCACAGTAATAAAATTTAAATCCTGTTCTAAAACAAATTGCTAAATTTCTTTTTTTTACATAATATTTCTATTTAATATGATAACTTTAGAAAAAATATTCTATTTTAAACTCAACCATTAAAGATATAAAGAAACAAAAATAATATTGTTTTAAGCTCTAAAAATTATTTACCTTTCTTAAATTTTACTTTTACAAATTTTTCCTTAATGCAAAAAAATTAACAACTAAAGTCCAAACAACTCTATGTTTAAAAAATTAGCAGAACTCTGACGTCATTTCGAGCGTCACCGCTTTTATACTGTTTCACGCGACTGTGCGATTTTGGGGCAATTTCTGTGGGACAGAATAGCACGCATGTCCAAAAAAATGACAGATGACCAATCACCAAAAATCGGCAATTTACTTTACAAATTTCCTATTAATGAAGTTTCAAAAATGGATTTAACACAAATTTATTGCATTATAAATAACCCCCTTCCAAAGGGTGTGCCGGGGTAGAATAGGCACCAGGTTTCTCAGTCCTAGAGGCACTAGTCCTCTAAAAGGGGTCAACCCCGCTGGAACCCCGGGGTATAGAAATGGGACCTAGAGCTTCTTCAGCTTGAAGGGGCGTCCGTCGGTTGTGCGGTATGTATAAATTGACAACCAACCAATCCTTCGGATGAGACGTAAATAAAACCGAGGTCCCGTGTTGAGAGATTGCCACTCTCTTCGCACGTTAAAGAACCCAGTGTAACAGCTCATTATGAGTATTATGCTCATGATGAGTGGTCCATAAGAGACCTGTTGCACTGGCAAAATTCTCCGTCCCTACCCATCACATTTCTTTGTTTTGAGTCCCGTGGCGTTTAAATTATTCTCGTCCTGAATATAGCTGAAAAATTGCTCACTGGACGTTAAGCATCAATCAATCAATCAATCAAACATTATAAATAAAAACAAAATTTACTCATGCTTTGAATACGAAAAATAACATTACTATAAAAGTTCTAAAAGTATCGACCAATGAAATCTTTGTTACTCATTACTTCGTTTTATCGAAAGATGGTGCCTTACGAAGAAACGTGTGTGGAGTATGTAGTGTCAATTGCCAAAATATCGTATTTAAGACAATTAATATGATAATATACAATTATTGCCTGCACTTAAGGTGAACAATTAGGCCAGTACACTCAAATTTCGTCGATGAAAATGTCGTGCGCAGTGTAGCGCTTTACCGGAAGCAGATTGGACAGGACTGACATTCGTGTTGGAAAATTACTTGTTCATAGATTTTAATAAAAAATACAACCATTCTGCGCTTCGACTTTGTGTCTTTCTTTACATAACTGAATGACCCTGACCCAACTTCCTCTACGCCACACCACTCGAATTTCGACGATGCGCAAAACATGCCATCAAAATAACAAACGGAAAAAAAATTAACGTTGCTTAACAAAATATATTGAAGAAAAATCACTTACCTTTATGTCGGGCTGTCCTTAAAAATATTCATCTGTATTTTACAACTCTTAACAATTTTTGAATCCTCATTTTTTTAAAGTCACAAAAAGTCAACAATTGAAAGAAGTTAACAGTTCATAAAAATGCTAAAATGAACATATTTACAGCTTGTTTCTCCAAGATAATATGGTTACTTGCAGCAGTGCGCGTGACGTAAAATCAACGAAATACGAGTGTGGATGAAATTCGGGTGGTCGACGAAATACGAGTGTGGACAAAATTCGAGTGGTTGGCCATATGAGGTTCACCGCAAGTGCAGGCAATAATTGTTTGATTGTACCGAAACTCTATTTACAACAATGTTGGATGCAATAAACACTTATTTGTGTGTTTTTATCTTGTTAGCTCACCTGACCCGAAGGGTCTTGTGAGCTATTGCTACACTGGGCGTCCGGCGTCCGTCGTCTGTCTGTCGTTAGCTTTTTGCATTTTAATGAACTCCTCTAAAACCACTGGGCCAATTTGAACCAAACTTTGGTGCAATGGTCCTTGGGTTGTACCCTTTCAGAATTGTGTCCGACAGTCCCCCCCCCCGCCAAACAAGATGGCTGCCATTACTAAAAATAGAAAATTCAGCAAAAAATCACTTAAAAATTATCTTCTCTAAAACTGCTGGGCCAATTGGGCCCAAACTATGGTGGAATGGTCTTCAGATGGTCCTCTTTAAGAATTGTGTCCGACGACCCCGGCCACCAACCAAGATAACCGCTGTTGCTAAAAATAGAAAATTTGGCAAAAAATCACTTATAAATTATCTCCTCTGAAACTACGGGGCCAGTTGGGCCCAAACTATGGTGGAATGGTCTTTAGGTGATCCCCTTTCAGAATTATGTCTGACGACCCCGGCCACCAACCAAGATGGCTGCCATTACTAAAAATAGAAAATTCTGCAAAAAATCACTTAAAAATTATCTTCTCTGAAACTGCTGGGCCAATTGGGCCCAAACTATGATGGAATGATCTTCAGATGGTCCTTTTTCAGAATTGTGTCCGACAATCCCAGCCGCCAACCAAGATGGCCACCGTTACTAAAAATAGAAAATTCAGAAAAAAAATCACTTAAAAATTATCTCCTCTGAAACTGCTGTGCCTATTGGGCCCAAACTATGGTGGAATGGTCTTTAGGTGAACCCCTTTCAGAATTCTGTCTGACGACCCCGGCTGGCAACAAAGATGGCTGCCGGTACTGAAAATAGAAAATTCAGCAAAAAATCACTTACAAATGATCTTCTCTGAAACTGCTGGGCCAATTGGGCCCAAACTATGGTGGAATGGTCTTCAGATGGTCCTCTTTGAGAATTATTTCCGACGACCCTGGCCACCAACCAAGATAACCGCCGTTACTAAAAATAGAAAATTTGGCAAAAAAATCACTTAAAAATTATCTCCTCTGAAACTACTGGGCCAATTGGGCCAAACTATGGTGGAATGGTCTTTAGGTGGTCATCTTTCAGAATTGTGTCCGACGACCCCGGCCGCCAACCAAGATGGCCACCTTTACTAAACATAGAAAATTCAGCAAAAAATCACTTAAAAATTATCTCCTCTGAAACTGCTGGGCCAATTGGGTCCAAACTATGGTCGAATGGTCTTTAGGTGATCCCCTTTCAGAATTCTGTCCGACGATCCGGCTGCCAGCCAAGATGTCCACTATTACTAAAAATAGAAAATTTGGCAAAAAATCACTTAAAAATTATCTCCTCTGAAACCGCTTGGTCAAATGGGCCCAAACTATGGTGAAATGGTCTTCAGATGGTTCCCAGTCAGAATTATATCCGAAAACCCCGCCCTCCAAAGAAGATGCTAAAAATAGAAGATTCGCAAAAATTCACTTAAAAATTATCTCCTGAAACTGCTGGGCCAACTTTGAGCCAAGTGAGTGATTACAGGCTCCTAGGAGCCTCTAGTGCTTTCATAAACTTTATATTTGTGCTTTTAACTTCCGTTCAAGATTGTAATTCCGGAATGAAAAACGGATACATTTCTGGACAGACATGGAACATAACATTTGTCGACCGTTGAACAACAGTGATGTTTCCCTGGGGTACCAATCTTGAAAAAACATCACTTTTTATTTTATATACAATATATAATGTAAGGTATAATATGAGGCAGGTACAACCTGAAACACTCCCGAAGAACAGTATTCTTCCTGTTTACAAAATATCAAGCTTAAAAATAACACCACCTAAAACTCCAAACTCAGCACAGTTTTCGTTTCCGCTACCGAACATTGTTTCATTTTTATTTGAAAAGAAATCGACTAGAGTTCCGGTTTAGGTCACGTGATTGTTCTTCTAATTTATTTCCGGTCTGGCAGCCATATATTACCTATGCATACTTCTACCATTAACGCTTCCTTCGGGAGCGTAATAATAGGTGTTACCTAACTTGGGATGAAGTCCAATAATATTTTTTAGAGTTAGACGAAAATAAACTTTATTGTACATTTTGTTGTTCATGTGTGATGCTTTATTCACGAGAAAAGCCGTCATTAGCTCACCTGACCCGAAGGGATCGTGAGATATTGGCATCCGTCGTCATCATCCGTCGTCCGTCGTAAACTTTTTCAAAAATCTTCTCCTCTGTAACTACCAGACCAATTGAAACCAAACTTGGTTTAGATCATCACTAGGGTGTCTAGTTTCAAAATTGTGTCCGGTGATGCCGTGCACCAACCAACATGGCCACTGTTACTAAAAATAGAACATATGGTAAAATTGCAGGTTTTTTTGGTAATAACTCAAAAACCGTTAATAATATCAAAAATCTGACGGGGTAAAAATGATCAGCACAGCAAGATCTACCTACCCTGCAATTTTGAAGTAAATCTGATGACCCATCTTGGAGTTATTGCCCTTTTTAGCTCACCTGACCCAAAGAGTCATGTGAGCTATTGCCATCACTTGGCGTCCATCGTCGTCATCGTCCATCATCCGTCGTCGTCCGTCATTAGCTTTTCACATTTTAATCTTCTCCTCAGAAACCACTGTGCCAAATGGAACCAAACTTGGCAGGAATGTGCATCAGGAGGTCCTCTATAAAATTTATGTTTTTTGTTTCGATCAGGAATTCAACATGGCGGCCAGGGCCAATAATGTGTTTTGATTGGCTCAATTTTCAAAGATCTTCTTGTCAGAAACTACACAGCTAATGAAATTGTTTTATGGTGTGAAGGATCCTTGGGTGGTCCTCTACCAAAATTATGTTTTTGGTGCAGATCCAAAATCCAAGATGGCCACCATGGCAGGATGAAGTTTAACATTGGACCCTATGGTAAATACCTTCAAAGATCTTCTTCTCAGAAACCACAATGTCAATGAAAATGATCCTTTGCAGAAATGTTCCTTGGATGGTCCTCTACCAAAAGTATGTTTTTGGTGCTGATCTGAAGTCCAAAATGGCCGTCACTGCGGGACAAAGTTTAACATTTGACCCTATGGGAAATACCTTCAAAGATCTTCTTCGCGGAAACCACAATGTCAATGAAAATGATTTTTTACAGAAATGTTCCTCGGATAGTCCTCTACCAAAAAAATGTTTTTGGTGCAGATGCTGAATCCAAGATGGCTGCCACCGCTGGACAAAGTTTAACATTGGACCCTATGAGAAATATGTATAAAGATCTTCTTCTCAGAAAACATGGAGTCATTGAAAATGATCCTTTGCAGAAATGTTCCTTGGATGGTCTTCTGTAAAGTTTTTTTTTCTTTTTGCTGATCTGAAATCCAAGATGGCCACCACTCCAGGACATAGTTTAACATTGGACCCTATGGGAAATATGTATAAAGATCTTCTTCTCAGAAACCATGGCATCAGTGAAAATGATCTTTTGCAGAAATGTTCCTTGGATGGTTCTCTACAAACTTTAAGGTTTTTTTTGCCAATCCAATATGGCCACCACTGCAGGACATAGTTTAACATTGGACCCTGCATGACATAGTTTAACATAGGAGTCTATGGGAAATATATGTTAAAATATAGTTCTGTAAAATCACTTAACTGCTACCAAACTTTGGGTAAGGGATACATTTATGATCCCCTTTAAGAATTATGGTTGATGACCCCAACCGATATCAAACAAGGCTGCTACTGTTACTAAAAATAGAAAATTTGACAAAAAATTCAATAAAAAAATTCTGAAAAATTTGTAAAGGGCCAATTGCTAGGAAACTTTGGGTAAATGATACATTTATGATCCCCTTTAAGAATTATGGTTGATGACCCCAACCACCATCAAACATTGTCACCACCATTACTAAATATAGAGAATTTTACAAAAAATTCAATAAAAAAATTTGGAAAAATCCTGTAAAGAGTCAATTGATACCAAATTTTGGGTAAATGATGCATATGATCCCCTTTAAGAATTATGGTTGATGACCCCAACTGCCAACAAACATGGTCACTACTGTTACTAAAAATAGAAAATTTGAAATATTTTTCTAGATTCCTTTTGTCAAATCAAATACTAACCTGCAGCCACTAGGAAATCAGGTGAGCGATACAGGCTCACTCAGGTGAGCCTCTAGTTTCATCAAATTTTTAACATTTTAATACTTTTCGTCTTATATTTTAAAAACTATAAGAGATAGATGTTAAGTATAAACTGCAAAAGTGTGCAGCATGTCAAGATCTACTTACCCTGCAATTTTGAAGTAAATCCCAGCACCCATTTTGGAGTTACTGCCCTTTTTTTCATCAAATTTTCACAATTTTAATACTTTTCGTTTTTTATTTCAAAAACTATAAGAGATAGATGTTAAGTTTAAATTGCAAAAATGTGCAGCATGTCAAGATCTACCTACCCTGCAGTTTTGAAGTAAATCCCATTACCCATTTTGGAGTTATTTCCCTTGATTCATCAAATTTTCAAAATTTAAATACTTTTCGTCCTTTATTTCAAAAACTATAAGAGATAGATGTTAAGTTTAAACAGTAAAGATGTTCAGCATGTCAAGATCTTCCTACACTGCAATTTTGAAGTAAATTCCATTACTCATTTTGGAGTTATTGCCCTTTTTATAAATCTAACGGTTTTGTTCTGGGCAATCTGAAGTTTGTTTTTTAAGGTCTGTGAAACACCAGCATACCACGAGGAACATGAATAGTCAAAGTGACATTGGATTAGAGCCGTTGTAAGAGTTTTGCGAGTTTCAGTTGACAAACACCTCGCTTTACGGTACATAAATTTAAGTCTAGAATTTACCTTTTTTATTATTGAGTTAACTGTAATTTCTCCTGATAAATTTTGGTCTATGTCTATGCCTAAATATTTAAGTTTCGGTTGCGATTGAATGATATGATTGTTACACTGGATTTGAAAATTTGTTACTTTCTTCAATTTACGTTTCGGTCCAAAAATAATACATTCTGTTTTGCCTAAGTGTAAAGACAACTTATTGTCAACGAGCCAGCTGCTACAAGATTCTAGTTCCTTTCCTAATTTGTGGGAGATAACATCGGGGTCTTTATGAGAAAATATTATAGTGCTGTCGTCGGCATAAAGCAAGAGTTTGCAGTCTGATTGAATACTGATAGACATGTCGTTAACATAATACAGGAAAAGCAAAGGTCCTAAAATGCTTCCCTGAGGAACTCCACAAGTAATATTAAGGAGTTCAGATTCTGTCCCATTTACATTTACAAGTTGTTTTCTTCCAGTTAAATACGATTCAAACCATTTGACTTCTTGTACTCCCATAGATCTTAATTTGTGGCATAATATTCGATGGTCCACTGTGTCAAATGCTTTTTGTAAGTCTATCATAACCATGCCTGTAAATAATCCTTTTGATGTTTGTTTTTTAATATGATCAAATAAATGTATAAGACAAGTATCAGTTGAATACGAGCTTCTAAAACCAGACTGAAATTGATATAGTAAATTATGATCGATCAAATGTGTCTCCAGTTGTTTATACACAGCTTTTTCAAGAATTTTAGAAATAATACAAAGAATGCTTACTGGTCTATAGTTGCCAATTTCTAATCTACTGTTCTTTTTAAATAATGGTTTTACTCTGGCTAATTTAAGTTCGTCCGGTACTATCCCAGATGTTATTGATAGATTCACCAGATAAGTTATTGATTTGACCAGGGCGCTCGCTCCATCTTTAATGAACCTCGCTGGAATGTTATCTAATCCTGTGCTCTTAAAGGAATTAAGATTGCAAAGTTCTTTGTATATAAAGTCTTTATTTACACTTGTTAATTTTAATTCGAGGTTATTATTGGTAACTTTACAGTAGAATTGTTTAAACAGGTTGGAATTAATATCGAATAATCCTGGAGCTGGTGGTAATGTGTCGACAAGAGAAGATGCTACTGTGGTGAAAAAGGTGTTAAAATGATTAGCGATTTCTCTTAAGCTATGGCATGTTTGTCCGGCTACGTTTAAAACGATACCTGCCACATTTGTTTTTTTAGAACTATATCCTAGGGATTTCAATTGTTGCCAGAGTTTCTTTGGAGATTTTTTATTTTCCTCGATCTTGCCCGATACAAAATCTTCCTTAGCGTGTTTAATATCTCTCTGGACTTTGTTTCTGATCTTACAAAACTGTGCGTATTGGTATTTATTTTGTGTCTTTTTATACATGTGTAACAAATCGTCTCTTTTTCTGATGTTTTCTAAGATGTCGGAAGTCATCCATGGTTCAGTCTGCTGTCGTATTTTGATGTCTCTATACGGTGCAACGTTATCAAGGACTGAATGAAAAAGTGATCGAAATTTTTCCCATGCTTCATTAACATTTCTACATAAAAGTAATGATGACCAATCAATGGCATTTAGTTTATCATTAAAGACATCTTTATTATAATTTTTAGTTGATCTTATTCTGACTAAGTTTTGTTTACAAGTGGTTACTTTTTGTGACTTTCTTGTACAAAATGTTATATAATGGTCACTTACACCTGATGAAATAACCCCAGATTGACTTATTTTATCTTCATTATTACATACAATGTGATCTATGATGGTACTTGATGTTGGTGTTACACGAGTAGGTTCTTTAATAAGCTGTTTTAAATTGCCCATATTTAAAATATTTTTATAGGACTTACACATGGAAGATACACAGTTTTTAAAGCTGATATTGAAATCTCCTAGGATAATCTGTTCACAATCTGGTCTTAGTTTATTTAATGCTCGTTCAAACAAATCCAAAAAATCATTCTGTTTGGGTGGTCTATAACAGGTTCCAACTATTATTGGTTTAGTTTTTGGTAAAAGAATTTCTATCCAAATTGCTTCCATATCTTCTATTTTAAGATCTTGAAGAAGTGAGAAGGCCAGGTCATTTCTAATAAACATACAGACTCCGCCACCGATACGTGATCTATCTAAGCGTACAACACTATAATTCTCAATATTAATTTCCACGTCTGTAACCGAGTCATCTAACCATGTTTCACTGATTGATATGATTGCCGCTTTAGATTTTAAAGCAATTAATTTTAATTCTGATATTTTTGGCAATAAAGATCTAGCATTCAGATGTAGAAAATGTAAACCTTTTTCATTAAATATTTTAAAGCAGTCCTCTTTAACAACTGATGGAAATTGAACAAATTTTGTAGGATCATTTTGTTCGGGACATTCGAAAGATGAGTTTAATGATTCGCAATGATTAAATGGAAGTGATAATAGAGAGCATGAATCTTATTTATTAGTTTTCTACTTTTTTACAAATGTGACTGTTTATTTAGCTTATTCTTGACAAAATGGAAATATTTTGTTAAGTTTGGGAAGAAAGAGCAAACACTCTTACATCTCTATCAACAACTTTTTGGATGGATATAAGGAGTTAAACCTATGTTTATGTAGTCATCAGTGTATTAGAGATGTAATGATGCAAAGAATGCAAGTCAGTAAAGGAATTTAAGAGAAAATTTTCTACCTTACGTATGGGACAAAAAAAAGCATGGTTTTTGCTCCCCTTATTTTACTGCCAAATTTCGGCTGCATTCCCAATGAAAAATAGGGTCCATTTTTCCCAAAATCAGCCAGATAATTCCCAAACTGATTGGAGTTACTTGTCGGTAAAAATCCGGATTTAGTAACCGTTTCCGGAAATGTATTTTATATTACGCGATTACATATCCGGTCATCTGTAAGCTTTTTCTGTACAATCGTTCGTCGTTCTTTTTTGACATAAACATGTGTTACAACAGTAAATAATACCTGAATAAAAATAAAGCCTAAAGAGGCAAAACAAACACTTGTCAATTTATTCTTTTTTTGTGACAATGAAAAAGAAGAAACCCAAGGAAAATGATGATGTGAAGTCGAATGTCAAACTCACAGCGATGATACTGATAGTGTTGCAACTCTTATTTTGTTTTATCTTCTATTACAGACAGCACAAATAACATTAAAAATTCAGAGTTGGATGAAAATCATCCAACACTCGTTAAGCAGGATATGAGAAGGTTTAGTTCACTTAAGTATGAGCAAAGTTTTCCCTGGTTATATTATAGTTGTATTAAATCATATCAGGTTATTTGTGTAAATATTGTGAACTTTTTGAAACTGATCCCACTAATTCATCCATCCTTTACTTGATGAATATCATCCCTGCCTCTATGGAAAGGAGCTTTTCATATATGAATTTGATTAAAACTCTTCCGAGGTAAAGATTGACTAAAATGAATTTGGAAGCTTTTGACACATTAGTAGACAAATTCAAAAATGAAAAGGTCAGATACATGATGTTGTAATTGAGTGAAATAAATTCTAATGCAAAGTTATTTTGTTTATTATTGCCAAAGTTAATTTCAAATTCATATTTTGTCGATAAAATTTCCCAATTTAGGTTAGGTGGCAATTCCCAATAGAGCCAGCAAAAACCCTGAAAAGTGTTACGTATGGGACGTTTCAGATTGACTTTGATGTCTTGTCTTGTCTACATTAATTGGTGATAGTCAAAACCAAAGTTATTTATACTTAGGTACCTTGATACCATTCAAGTAAAAAGTAAGATCTTATATTTCAAGTATGTACTTTTCAAGGAAATATGGCTTACGTATGGGACAGCATGGGTTTCGGAAAATGTCTTTTCAAACTTTGAAGACTTGAATTAAAAAAAAAAAATGATCAGAATTCTCTCCATTCTTTTTTGTCATAATTCTTTCTCACACTCTCAACAAAAGATTAACTATATATAATGTAGATAAATAAGAAGATGACTCCATATAATTCCTTGTTAATCTTGTGAATGACTATTTTGTTAAAAACGATTACATACCATCGTATTTCGGTTAACATCTTCTCTGATAATGATATTATATTGAAGTGCTACATGTTATATACCAACAGAAACTAGAGAAAATTCTCTATAAACTGAAGCTGACTTTAACTTTGTTATTCCTGAGAGAAAAATGTATTACACCTTTAAAAATGGGGAAAATATGAAGTGGCCGCTTGTATCAAGCATTTTTTGGCAAATTTTGGAGCCTGTATTTCCATAACCGTTCATAACAGACCATTGAAAGTTATCTATTGTTTAGACCCCATAATGCACCAAGTTTAGACATATCATTCATTTATTTTATATTGCAACATATCATTTGCTGATCAATTACACAATATCCTTTATAAAGTGCAACATTAGCTTGCAGTAGTCCTTATACTTCTATAGTAGGCAAGAGATGGTGTATGGTTTCATATCTTATAAATGAACCTGACCCACACCTCTCGTTTTCTTTCTTTATTCCCTTCTTTGTGGTCTGGGATTTATAAGGTTTGGGGGGATGAAAACCTTATTTTTTAGGGGAAGTGCTGCCCAAATTTTTTTCACTTTTGGACTTGTCATTTTATTTAACCTATCCAGGGATGTTCTGGTGTAATCATTGGTGTCTGTGTCAAGCTTTTGTGAGTGAAATTAAAAACTTTGTAAACAATAGTTAATATGATTGAACTGATGTACATGTAGCTAGTAGAATTGAAGTAATTATATTATTCTAATATCTAGTGCAGCTGAACTTCTACTTACATGTAGATGAATTATGCTAATAGGACATAACTGAGTTTAACAAATTTCCCTGTCATTTATTTCAGAAACAAAGGTAATAAATCCTATAAAATTTCTTTAGTATCTTCAAAACATGACTCAGATACTGTCAGAATGCAGGAAATGACATCTAATTTAAAAAAAAATAATTCAGACTCCCTAGAAAGTTCGCGTCACTTTGCGATGCTCAATGGTGATACTACTGACAGATGTCCAAAACTACTGATAAAACTGGCCAATACTACTGATAGCCTTCATAGTACCTGATTACTGCGCATCCTTACGGAGTCGAATTCCACCAGTAACCCTGTATTTGTTTCCGGTTGCATCATTTCCGGTGCAAGGAAATTTATCCATTAGTGCTATGGATCTGGAATCAAAATATTGCTATTTCTACCATAGTTGGGACTTCGTCCCATATTATGGTTGAAATGACTGATTCTCGGATTCTACAACATGTATAGAATCGAGCATATAAGTAAGTCCTGTTGCCATGCGTAAAAAACGATGTAAAAGGTTGAGTTGTACATTGACACTTCACAGGGAACATGTCAAAGTTTTCAAAACATTAAAAAAAATACAACATAGTTTATAAATTGCAATAATTATTGGAATCTGTTCATAATTCCGCAACCAATCGGTTACAGCATAAAAATATTTATATTTCAGCATAGATAACAAAATCCTGTAATCCAAAAAAGCAACATTATAAGTTGAAGCAAATACCAATTAATATTCATGATTACAAATACAATAACACCAGTCAACACTGCAACAAAATTAAGTTTGTTTCAATATCATGGCGACCAGATTTAGTGGTGGAGGAAGCCAAAGTACCTGGAGAGAACCACTGACCATGGGCAAGCAACTGGTAAACTTTATCACTTGTGGATGCAAGTCGAGTGCACCCTTTTTTGTAATTTACAAAGGCGGACGTGAACCCACGCCGTATTGGTGATAGGTGATGAGTTGTTAAGTAATCCAACTACCAAACTCATTTAGCCACCTGGGCCCCACAGATAACAAATTGAAACATGCATGTTAACAATGAATGACGAAGCAAGACAAGAATATTGACAGTAACAGATTAAATATGAATGTTAACAATGAATGATGAAGCAAGACAAGAATATTGACAAAGAGTAACAGATTAAATATGAATGTTAACAAACAAAGCAAAAATAAAATAAGAAACATCAATGCTAACAAAAGTTTTTTCAGACTGTGAAGCCAAGAGCAGACGTTTGCCCAGCCGTATATTTATTTAAGTATATAATATTGTGTGTTTTTTTCAGACTGTGAAACCAAGACGGGGCATTTGCCCAGCGTAAGAGAAGTTCCAAAAGACTTTTGTGCATTAGTAGTATCTGACTGCAAAGGGAAAGATTCTGATTGTCCGAAAGGTACAAGTACATATATAGGTCAAAATTATAGGAAGAAAGTGTAGAATCAGTTGTGTTTGGTGTGTTATGCCATTTTCTGCAATATTTCGGTTTGATCATGGCGGTTATTTTAATTGACAGAGGAAATCGCACCAACCAGAATTATCATACAGTTGTGTCAAGTGCACCTCGTGAGCAGCGGGACTCAAACTCGACAACTGTTTAGGTATTAAGTTCTCCGATCAGCAATTTGCAGCACTACACTATAATTTCAAGTTATTACATATGAGTCCTTCTACAGTTAGGTGTTATGTCAGAAGTCGTCTTTTTTTTGTCCGGCATATGAATTAAATGTCTTTACTTTCGTCCGACATATAAACCTCGTGCCTTCAATTTCGTCCGACAAATAATTAAGGGTCTTGATTTGAAGAAATTCTAGTTACACGGACTTGCAATAAGTAAATCCGACCTCGGCTGCAGTTGAACTTATTTTCTAAAACCAAAGCCACAAGATTTTTATAATAGCATGATATGATTAACCTAAATTAACTGATAATGCTACAACTTTCATGGTCGGACTAAATATGTGTTGGACGCAGCTTTCTTGACTTAACGAGACAGACAACCCTTTCTTCCTTACAGTGGCGTCCATGTTTCATATTTGGAAAACCCGGGTAGTCATGTGGTTGACGTAATATAGCTACTGGCGAAGTTAATGTCGTAAACATTATTTTTCCGTTCGACTGCTTTTAAATCTTGTTGATAAGTTTCAAATGGTCGGACGAAAATTTAGACGGAAATCCGCAAGTAAACTTTATCATCGCGAAATTGATGAGAAAGATAAGTATACAAAATATCAATGTGTTGCCAATATACGTTGCCACTTATATATGCTCAGTACACAATTGGTTACAACAATTTTTACGACATACGTTTTTCCAGTGAGGCATTCGTAGGGTTGTCCATGATTTTAGACAGACATAATTTCGTCCGACATTATCCAGTTTAAAATAGTTTTTCCAAAGAAACAATAGATTTTTCGACATATAAACTTAATTTTAACTCGATTCTTTTCTTCTGCTGTTTTACCGTTTTTGCCCTTTTCACAGTGTTATGGGTGAAATATAGTTTTTCAAAGTTTGCACATTTGACGATGTCACAAAACGGGCGTTTCAAAAACAGACAAAATTGGAGAAATTCAATCATAATTCCTTTATTAAGGCACATACTGTTCTAAAACTCTTTATTATATCTCTTTATTTTAATACAAACAAAATAAAATAACAAACAGTAGCAAATGTCTTTCGATCACTTTGAAAAAATTAAGTTTTCAAGACCACCCCTTAGTGTATCACCTTACTGAGGAAGGACTCATATACATGTATAAACAGTATTTTGCATAAGGAAAACTTGAAGTTATATTTTCATTGAAAATAAACTGGAAGTAGTGAAGTAGTTTTTTTCAATCTTCATGTATATTGTATCAAATGGTAACAGTCGCCTGAATCTGTTCTAATTTTCTCTACACCTGGACAAAAATGTTGCCATGGTCTGTGTCAATCCCTGAGATGTCAAGATCCTATAATGGTATGTTACATTCCACTGCACAAAATAATAATAAAAACAAAATACAAAAAAAAAACATCATATTTTGATATCATAATTATCTGCATGAATTGTTGGATGATTTTGTTGCATTTTAAGAATAAGGGGCCATTGTGGTCTTGATCGTAGTTGGATTTACAACTATCTATGCAATCAGTACCTATCACTACTAGCGTTGTGAGTTCAAAACCAGCTCATGGCGAGTTGTAATCGATACAACACTATGTGATAAAGTTTGTCATGACTTGCAGCAGGTCAGTGGTTTTCTCCGGTACTCCGCTTTCCTCCATCAATAAAACTGACTGCCATGATATGGCTGAAATTTTGTTGAAATGGTCATTAAGCACCACAACCCTAACCCATATTTAGACAAATGTTGTTGTCACGTTAACCATGGTAACCTGACTGAGCTGTAAGCCAATTACTGTAACAATGCAAGTGATTTACATAATTACCGTTATATTTATAAGCAACGAACAGCATCGGTGGCATAATGGTTAGCGTGGTCGCCTCGAGTGCGGTTCGACTGTCCGAGCACCGGTCGCGTCAAAACAAAGATTATAAAATTGGTATTTGTTGCTTCTCCGCTAAGCACGCAGCATTAAGAAGAAAGAGCAAAGACTGGTCGACTCTGAATCAGAATAATGTGTCTGAGTGGAGCGACATGTCTACCCACAGACTGTTGAAAATTAATTTGTTTTCGCATTGATATAGCTGAAAATTTGCTGAATTGGCATTAAACGACAATTACTCATTCAATCACTCACTATAAGCAACGACACTCTCAATCTCAATGTTTATCTGTGTATGGTCTATCTACAGGGAGATAGACCCGGATGCCCTCCATTTAATCCTGACTTGCGCTGTGTCGTCTTCAATCAACAATGTAATGCTGACAGAGACTGTGATGACGGTCAGTATAATATACATGTACTGTATAGTGCCTATATTTGGTGGTGGTTTTATTATGGTGCTATTTGCAGATTTGACCAAAAGCGTGAAGTATAAACACCGTCAATATTTCATAAGTTAGGAGATACAGTAATCTAATATCTACTAGTATTTATATGCGAAGTCACTCGACTATAACGGATCAACACAAAAGAAAAAAAAATAGGGGCCCTGATGGCTCAATGAGTTAGGTAGTTGGATTACCTAACAACTCATACAATCATATCATTAATATGGCGTTGTAAATTACAAAAATAGGTGCACTCGACTCACAGCCGCAAGTGATAAAGTTTACCAGTCGCTTGTCCATGGTCGGTGGTTCTCTCCGGGTACTCTGGCTTCTTCCACCACTAAAACTGGTTGTCATAGCTGAAATATTGATGAAAGTGGAGTTAAGCACAATAAATCAATCAATCACAAAAGAAAATCAATATAATTGCAGACGATTGCGGCCAAAATACATTTATTAGTGGATAGGTAACAGCACTCAAATTGATATATATTCTACAATCCTCTGTTTTATTGTTAGAATGACATTGCGATCTGAACAAGCTGTGCAAATTCATTCGTAACCTACAATATCATGTTAGTCCTCCTGGTTAACCATATATCTCTGTCATCCAAAATTAATGTTGTTTCATTTGTGTTATTATTATTCAATTTTGTAGACCATCTTGTCTTGTCTTGTCATGTGTATTTATTGTCTATGTTAAATTTTCAAGCAGTAGTTCCTTGCAGCTATATTTAACTGACCAGGAAACCCCCAAACATGGGTAGGTATCTGAAAATCTTTACATTTGAGGTTGGTATCAAGGGCCGCAGACTAACGTCATTGGTGTCAGAGGTCAACTACCAAATCCACTCTGGGCAACCATGCCCTGTAATATATATATATATCATACTTTATGTTTTTATTTATACTAATTGTATTTGTAAGCCGGTCCAATATAATATAAAACCCAGAAATCGACCAAGATTGCATTCAATTGTGTTCTGACTGAAGTACTTTTGGTCCGTTGTGTATAATATAACAAACAGTTCATGGCCGAATGGCAGTTTATGGACGGGTCTATCACTCCCAGAATATTATATGGACCTCGGCTTCACTTAGGTCCATAAACTGCCATATGGCCCTCAGTGTAATGAGTTATTTGTATATGACATTTGTATTATATAAGTATAAAACGTTAATTAGAACAAGGCCAATGAACACTGAGAAAGCTGATCAAATTTTAAAGCTATAGCACACCTTATTGTCCATCTTTCATAAACAGAAAAGTTTATTTTCTTTAACAGGGAAGCAGTGCTGTTTTCAACCTGCTTGTGGAACATCTTGTCAGTAGAAAGTAAAACCAGATCTTGTACGTATTGTGGTTTTGGTTTGTTTATGGTGTTTAATGCCACTTTCAACATAATCTCAGTTATATCGTGGCAGTCAGTTTTATTGATGGAGGAAACCGGAGAAAGCCATGCACCTGCCGCAAGTCACTAACACACTTTATCACATAATGTTGTATCGAGTACATCTCGCCTGAGTGGGATTCAAGCTCACAACTTTAGTGGTGATAGGCACTGATTGCATGGGTAGTTGTAAATCCAACTACCATGCGATCACGACGGCTCCATGACTTAAGGTAGTTTGCATCTGAAGACATTTATTCTGATAATCTGATTGTACTACTTCTACTAATACTAAAGATTATTACATTTATAGTTTTATACAGTATTATAAAACCATAGAATTGACTTTTTTGTGATTAATCGTCATATTGCATGGCAGGTTTTCATATTGAACGGTATCTGATTTGTTTCTAACAGTGGGTGAAATCCCGGTTAAATTTTAAAATTTACCAGCCAATCGTTTTCTACATCCGGTGCAGTGACGTCATACAAACACAAACATGGCAGTTGGAAAATCGAAGTTTTACAAATGCAGCAGAATGCAAATATGAATTTGTACACACTGAATTAGTACAAGTGTTCTGTAATATTAAATGGATCAGCTGATGTGCTTTAGAATTTGAAAAAAAACAACAAACAATCCCTAATAATCGATCCAGATACAAACAAAACTTGGTAAGTTAAATGTAATAAAACAATTACAGCACTTCATTTTGTACAATATGATGTTATGGAGCATGGAAAAGTCTTGGTCATTATTGCTTTTCAAAAATTTGTTGTCAAACTCTCAAAAACTTTTTCGCAACAGGTGGAAATAACATTGTCGAAGTGTTTGAGAGTTTGACAAAAAGTTTTTGAATAATGGACCCACCATTGTTTATCGGACATTTAGGGGCATTTGACGCACTATCACATTTAATGTTATCCTGACAATAACTAATGCTATAAGTAAAAACTTACCTTAAAGTGATGCAAAATGGCTTCCAATTATGACGTACATTCACCCCCCTGTACTTATCCGAGTTCAAGATAATGAGAATTTATTGTATCAATGCTTCAAATGTAATGCTGATAATTGTTTTATAAACTTTTTTGTTTGTTTTAAGCATATTTTATTCACAACTATATGAATGGAATTGAGTAACAGGCTATGCCTATACAAGCTCTCTCCTTGATAACTTATTAACTTGAATGAAATCCTTTCGAATATATTGTATATATTTTATGGAGGCGACCATTACAGGACCACTGCCAGAGTTAAAAAAAAACTACCTTTGCAATCTGCCTATCACCAATAAAGTTGTGAGTTTGAACCCTGTTCATGTTGAAGTTCACTCGATACAACATTATGTGATAAAGTTTGTCAGTGACTTGCCACAGGTTGGTAGTTTTCTCCGTGTACTCCGGTTTCCTCCACCAATAAAACTGACCATCAAAATAAAACTGAAATATTGTTGAAAGTGGCGTTAAACACCATAAACCTAAAAAAAGTGTTTGTTATTTGGTGGCTCATAAATTATATAGCTGTTATTATTAACTCATTATACCCCCTGCAAACAAAGTTCGGGGTGGTATATAGGTTTCACCCTCTCTCTGTCCGTCTGTCCGTCCGTCCGTCCGTCTGTCCATCTGTCTGTCCGCATAGAGGGTACATGGTTTGTCCGTGCAACTCCTCCTACAGTTTTTCTGCTAGGATGTTTTTATTTTGCAGATCATTTGTACATATATCAAAGATGTGCATGTGGTAAGGATTTTGATTTTTGTGCATTTTTACCAAAAATATAGATTGTTGAACTTAGTTATTTTTTGGTGAATTTGGCAAAAAGGGTACATGGTTTGTCCGTGCAACTCCTCCTACAATTTTTACGCTAGGAAGTTTTTATTTTGCAGATCATTTGTACATATATCAAAGATGTGCATGTGGTAAGGATTTTGATTTTTGTGCATTTTTACCAAAAATATAGATTGTTGAACTTAGTAATTTTTTGGTGAATTTGGCAAAAAGGGTACATGGTTTGTCCGCGCAACTCCTCCTAAAGTTTTTACGCTAGAAAGTTTTTATATTGCAGATCGTTTGTGCATACATCAAAGATGTGCGTGTGGTAAGGATTTTGATTTTCATGAATTTTTACCAAAAATATAGATTGCTGAACTTAGTCTTTTTTTGTGAATTTGGCTAAAAGGGTACATGGTTTGTCCGTGCAACTCCTCCTACAGTTTTTGCGCTAGGACGTTTTTATATTGTGAATTGTTTGTACATATATCAAAGATGTGCACGTGGTAAGGATTTTAATTTTTGTTCATTTTTACTAAAAAAATAGATTGTTGAACATAGCCATTTTTGTGTGAATATGGCAAAAAGGGTACATTTCAAAAACTATAAGAGATAGAGGTTAAGTTTATGTTAAGTTTAAACTGCAAACATGTTCAGTATGTCAAGATCTATCAACCAAGATGGTCCCCACAGCTGAACTTAGGTTAACATAGGACCCTATGGGAAATTCACATAAAAATCGTCTTGTCTGGAATCAGTTGCTCAATTGGAACCAAACTTTGATAAAATAGTCATTCGATGGTCCTTTTCCAAATTGTGTCCGGCAGTCACACTCTCCCACCAAGATGGCCACCACAGTGCAGTTGTGTTGCTATTGAAAGCAGCTTTGATCCAGGTGAGCGATTACAGGCTCCTGGGAGCCTCTGGTTTCACTATTAAAGACAGAAGTGCTATATATTTAGTGAAAAGGTAAAATATTTTACAGGTAAAAATCAGTGAACTCAATAGTGCGTGTAGGAGATGGTGACAGGCTCTACGGAGAACAATGGAATCTTTCGGGTGACCGTCGAGTGTCTATTGTCCTCAGGGATTTAAACCCACGGCTGCAGGCTGTTCTCTTTTAAAGACTTATTCCATCCGTATTTCATAAAACTTTGTCAAAATATATACCCAAAAACTCCGATTTTTTCTATATGAGCAGCGCTAAATACGTTCACTTTCTGGTCTGCAAACTTCCAAATTAAATTAGCACCCTTGATTCTCTACACAACTCTCATTTACACTTCCTATTTAAAATCTACAGTTTAAAAGATATTTCAAATTTTCGTTATTCTAATAAAAAAATTATTACTTTAGTAAGAAAACGAAACATTAAAGTTTTGTAAAGATAAGTTCACCAATGTGGTTGGTCATTTAAAAGAGAAAATAGAAACACTTCCTATGTATAAAGTATAAAGGGAAGACAATCTCTTTTGTGACAATTGTGAATATTTGTTGTATGTATACCATAAGATCTTTAAATATATAAAAAATCTTCTAATCACAGCTGAGGGTAAATATCTTCTACACGATCAGTACTATAAAAAACTTTATGGGAAACAGATGCGACAATTGAGAATGGACGATCCAGAGACAGTATTTGGCGCAGGACAAAAAAGATGAACAACACAAATCCCATAAAAAAAAATGGTGGTGTGAACCCATGTGTTCCTGAAGTGTAAGCAGTTCCTCAGATTAGACACCAGCTGTGTTACTCCTATAGTAAAAGTCTTCTCAGTGATGGAGTGAGTAATTGTTGTTTAACACCAATTCTCTCAGTGATGGAGTGAGTGAGTAATTGTTGTATAACGCCAATTCTCTTGGTGATGGAGTGTGTGAGTAATTGTTGTTTAACGCCAATTCTCTTGGTGATGGAGTGAGTGAGTGAGTAATTGTTGTTTAATGCCAATTCTCTTGGTGATGGAGTGAGTGAGTAATTGTTGTTTAATGCCAATTCTCTTGGTGATGGAGTGAGTGAGTAATTGTTGTTTAACGCCAATTCTCTTGGTGATAGAGTGAGTGAGTAATTGTTGTTTAACGCCAATTCTCTCAGTGATGGAGTGAGTGAGTAATTGTTGTTTAATGCCAATTCTCATGGTGATGGAGTGAGTTAGTAATTGTTGTTTAATGCCAATTCTCTTGGTGATGGAGTGAGTGAGTAATTGTTGTGTAA
>MJUT01028606.1:79189-97130 GCA_002080005.1 Gigantidas platifrons | reverse complement strand
TGTTACCCTGCAGATGAGAATCTAGATAATATTTCTTTACTCCGAGGTTACCTCGTGTTCCTTCATTTTGACAACTAGGTCTTAGTTGGAATAATTTATGTTTCAGATCCAGTTTGTAAACCAGAGCTATGTAGATTACATTGTGAATTTGGTTTTGAAGAAGATGAAAATGGGTGTAAAATATGTAAATGTAAACCAAGTAAGTATTCAATGTACAATTATAGTGCGTGCAGTGATAATATCAACATCGCTCCCCGTGATGCATAAAACTTCATATTGATTGATTGTAAGCTGATTAACATCCAGTACTTCTACTTCTACCAAATACTGACCACCTTCAATCAGCGGAAGTTGTCAAAGATTGCACGTGGCAATTTGAAAATGGTAAAACCATATTTCATAAATATCATTTTGATGGCGGAGACAGTAGCCTTGAATGTTTTTACCGAGCAAATTGGCCTTTGCAGGCGGTTCCAGTTAGATATCATACCTATGGGCCTTTGCAGGCGGTTCCAGTTAGATATCATACCTATCGGCCTTTGCAGGCGGTTCCAGTTAGATATCATACCTATGGGCCTTTGCAAGCGGTTCCAGTTAGGTATCATACGGTATCGGGTCCGTTCGCCGTAACTACACGTTCGCCCTGGGTCCGGTCGCCCTGGGTCTATTCGCCCTGATTCATTAAAACGTATTTTATTGAACATAATGGATATTTTAATTTAAAATATAGAAGTAATGATATGAAAAAATATGGAAATTATTGATTGGGGATTATTGTATATCTTTGATCTCTTTAGTTTTAGTAGTTGATGAAGCCGGAGTACCCGGAGAGAACTACCGACCATGGGCAAGCAACTGGTAAGCTTTATCACTTGCGGCTGCGAGTCGAGTGCACCCTTTTTGTAATTTACAAAGCCGGGCGCAACCCACGCCGTATTAGTGATAGACTTGTATGAGTTATTAGATCCAACGACCTAACTCATTGAGCCACCCGGGCCCCTAACAATTTATCATACATACATTATAAACATATAACATCATATATTGAATTATTTCAACAAGTAAAAAGATGACTCTCTGACTGGCAATAATGGGAAACGACCTAGCTCTGCGTTTGAGGCTATATTACTTGCGATTTTTTTAAGTCCCAAAATGATTTTTAGTATGATTTTTTTCATGTGAGGTTTTGTAATCAAAAGATAACTTGTCACACGTTTTATTATAATATTAATAATATGTGAATTCATTTGCCTGGTTGTATAATAAATCCTTTTTTGTAGATCACTTAATGCAGAATCTGACCTACCAATTATTTTTATTCGAGTGTTGAATACCTATGTCCATTGACTGTACACTTTAGCATGCCGCATATTTAAAATTTCTCAATTTATTATCTATAAGCAATCAAATATCACTTATTTTTCAATTATTTTTAATACCCTACCTAATTATAATTATTAGAGCGAACGGACCCACTTTTAGGGCGAACGGACCCACCTTTAGGGCAAACGGACCCAGGGCGAACAGGTAATAGGGCGAATGGGAATTAGGGCGTACGGACCTGGATTCATATCATACGAGGGCAAAGCGATTCTTGTCTTTGTATAGTCTGACATGGAGGGATAATGAAAGACGAGGAGTGCACGTTCCCTTGTTGCCTCAAGAATGGCTAAAGTTTGTCTTTATTAGTAATAACTACCGTTTCGTTTACTATTTTATACATCATATGCACCTAGACAATATTTATGTTATTGTATTTTTCGAAATCAGAATAGGAAGTCGTGCACTTCCAGAAAGCGTGGTTCTTTCCAAACACGTTATCCACTATGGTCTACGCTTTTGCTTTCGTATTATATAACGCAACAATCCCAATCGTGAGAGGACACCCCTACACGCTACATGTGGACTCTCTGAGCAGCTTTGAATTGAACCCTGGGTTCTGACACCAATATCCAGAACTCATATTGATCAAGTCAAAATGCTACTTTATTACATAAGCAACAATTGGTTTAATCAGAACTGTTTTGTCTATCAAGTATGGTGCACAGTGCAATAGGACGCAACCACGTGCTACCTTTAGACCAATGTCACTGCTGGATTGCCATATGATAATCTATTGAAATGAAACTAGGATTTACAATAGAATATTATTTTTAAAAAACTGCAAATATTATGACCTGATTCTAACAAATAAAATTTAAAATAGAATACATTTACGTAATTATGCTCTATATTGTTGTCAAGGTAACCTTACGACGTTTTCTCGAAAAGATCACCATGACCTGTTTATAATTATGCAACTATTATTTAGCTTGGGGGAGGATGTGCCAATGTTTTTTTTAGACTATTTTCTGTCACTAAATTTTATAGAAAAATGGCAAATAGACTTAATAAATGTAAACAAATATTTGACCGTGCAGTTTTAAAAGAGACATTTTTTTAATATTGGAAACAAAAATACTGATTTTTCATGTACAAAAGGGAAATGATCTTATTATTGTTTCGTGTGAATAAAAAAAAAAACTGTGGCTTAGGAAAAAACATAGCACCCCTTAAGAGGTAAGTGAAAAAAACTGTGGCTCATGAAAAAACATAGCGCCCCTTAGGAGCTAGGTAAAAAAAAAACTGTGGCTCAGGAAACCTTTCCGATGGAAATTGATTCAGTTTATTATTCCAACAAAAAAAAATATTAACTGTTTGGAGACTCTCAAATTGTACTTTATGTAATTTTTGCCAAATCGAAGAAGATTATATGCATTTATTTATGTCATGTAAATATCTGTCACATTTTTGGCAAAAAAATGACAGAACTATTTAAAAAGGTAAATTTTGAAATTAATATTTCTCTTAAAGATCTAGTTTTAGTATACACAATTTTTAATAAAGAATATTTCGATTTCAACTATATTCTAACAATTCTAGGTTATTCCATGTGCAAATAGTATTATGTGTCGGAACAAAAAACAATAGCAATAGATGTTTACAGTTTATTTGTAAGAGCATTACGGTCAAGGTTAAATGTATGTAAATATATCTATTCAAATGTGTTGCTTAAAAAGATACAAAAGTGTATTGAAAAGTAATTATGAAAAAGTATATGATATATGTGTTGTAATATATTATTTATATACGTTGATTATTCCCTGGATAATCAATGATGGTTTCACAGGGTTACTTCAAAGGAGCTTGAACTTTGAAGGTGAATTGTAACAAGCATTGTTGAATAAACTATATCTAGTTGTTAAAAACAGAAAAAAAAATATGGCTCAGGGAAAAAAAATATAGCACCCCCTAAGAGCTACGTGAACAAAAAATTGTTGCTCAGAGGAGTTAGTCAGTCGATCCCTTATTTTGTAGGTGTCATCGTGGTCGTGATCGTATGGTATTTGGATTTATAACTATCTATGCAATCTGTACCTATCACCACTAAAGCCATGAGTTCTAATCCTGCTCATGAGAAGGTGTATTCAATACAATATTATGTAATAAAGTTTGTCAGTGACTTGCGGTAGGTCGGTGGTTTTTACCGGGTAAACGGGGTTTCCTCACCAATAACGCTGACCGCCACGATATAACTGAAATATTGTTGAAAGTGGTATTAAACACCATATCCCTAACCCTAACCCGTAATACTGTTCAATGAATAGGGTTTTCTCACTTCAGGTCCATGCCCTCTTCTTCGCTGTGTACCTGTCCCTGAAGGGGTGTGTTCACGGGACAGTTACGGGATCATTGACGGAGTTAAATGTTTGTTCTGTCCAGAGAAAATACCATGTAATAAAGGTAATGATTCCGTGTTTTTTATTTCAGTGCTTCACCAGCATTATTAGGATTTTATCAAATACACACACACATATATATATATATTACGGATTTAGTTTATTACACAAATTTTCTTTGGTTCAACCATGAATGTCAGCATATTATTCAGAAAACAGACGGGGTATATATTTCAGCCTTCCGAAAAACAACAGAATAACAATATGGCCGACAAAAATATTCACACTTCACTGAATCAATAGCATAATATTGAATAATAAATGTATATTTACCCAATTAATTGCTGTCTTTACACTCAAAAGTGCTGCATGAACAAAATTATTACTACAGTTAATTCCGTCTCAAAACACCGGATCGATTCAGCAAACTCCTAATCCTGACCTATGTTCCACGGCTGTACCATAACAAACTTGAACATCATGTGCAATAAACAAGTTAAGGTGTGTTAAACGTTGCGCCTTGAACACTTTCGAAGTATCGGAACAACACCAACTTTTTGTTAGACGTTGTTAACATTTAATTATTGCAAACCCGTTTCCTTCATGAGACACCTCATACATGAAATATAACGAGATGCATATGTTGACGTCATCGTAGAAAGAACGTCATAGGTATGGAAAGGGACATTTAGATAAAAATGAAAATTAATGGACGCAAAATATTTAGTATTTTTGATATTTTTACATGTGAATTAGGACTATGTAAGTGGTAAAGTAAAACAAAAAGGAAAATAAAAACAAACAAACAAAACAGAAAAAAAAACAATTAAAAAACATCCATGCCATGGATGGATGATTTTTTTTTTATACGACAGTTGGGTTCTGTATTTAAAAAAATGGTTAAATCCGTAATATATCTGTTATTCAGCTATCAGACAGGGTATATAATGTGACATTCCTGGCTTAGGATATATATTTCCTTCGGCTGCTCCTCATGGAATATATATCATAAGCCGGGAATGTCACATTATATACCCTGTCTGATAGCTGAATAACATATAATATTAGGGATTTAGTTTATTACACAAATGTTCATTGGTTCTTCAACCCTGAATGTCAGCATATATTCGGAAAACAGACAGGGTATATATTTCAGTCCCCCAAAAACGATGAAAACATGGACGACAAAATATTAGCTTCCTTGAATCAATCGCATAATACGGAATAATAAATGTATTTTTACCAATTTAAATGCTGTTTTTGTACTCAAAACGGATGTATGAAGAAAACAAATATTACAACATTTGATTTCGTCACAAATACCTGATTGATTCAGCAAACCCCTATGTTCCACGGCTGTACCATAACAAATAAACAAAACGTTGAGCCTTGAAAACTTTCGACGTCATGGGGCCACACCAAGGTTTTTGCTTACATGTTGTTAACATTTTAATTATTGAAATTGTTTCGCAAACCCATTGTTTTGTTATGTGGCATACATTGTATTAATGTTATATTATAAGGTTTATAAAATTTACTACATATGGAATTGTGTTGATTTAGAAATTTAGTACAGGATTTTTCTTCATGAGACACCTCATATGAAATATGACGTGACACATACTTTGACGTCATTGTAGAAAAAATGTCAGCGGTACGGAAAGGGACATCTAGAAATACGAAAAATGAAAATAAAAGACACAGACATATTTAATACTGTTGGATTATGTATCTAAAAATAAAACAATGGTTAAATCCGTAATATATCTGTTATTCAGCTATCAGACAGGGTATATAATGTGACATTATAGTTTTAGTTTAATATTATTTTATTGCAAATAAAACAACAATGGGATTGGACAAACAGTTATCACAACTTATGTGCTGTCCTCTCCCTAAAAGTAGTATACCCTGTTTGATAGCTGAATAACATGTAATATCTTTTATCACATATTTTATTGAGATAACACCGAATTTGCATGTGTAATAAAAGCATAATTTGCGGCGTGTTATTTGCCCACAGAGCAATAACATTTTACGAGGGCAATAATATGTTATCTTCCCTCTTGTGAAGGGCAATAACATGTTATCTGTCCTGGCAAAATATGAAAAATGGATTAATACATACGAAACAACCATTTTATTTTAGGAATTTAAAAAAATGTTCGGCATAGAAATAAGCTACAACACAGTCACTGCGGATAATAGTTTAAAAAAAACCCAGGACTTCTGAAAAGAAACAATAATGCAAGGACTAATGTCGACAAAACTCAGAAACCGTGGTATAAATGATTTGTAACATGAAGCCATGTAATATCTCAGTCACATATCTCTTATCTGTGTGTATTATTTCATAGTTCTTAGCTTAGCTGTTGCTTACATTGTTGTAGACCATTACAAGATCAGAGGAAAAGAATGCATTCATGTTACAACACTAAATATGTCACACGTAACATACACTATTATAATTGTGATGACGGTAAAAACTGTTGTTTCAATAATTAGGTTTGTTTTGCAGATTGTCTTTTGCCAAAAAAGCCGGGTTCGTGTAAGGCTTATTTTCCCAGGTTTTATTACGACACAAAAAAGAAATCCTGTCAGAAATTTATCTATGGTGGATGCCAAGGGAATGACAATAACTTCAAGTCATTAGAAGAGTGTGCACGAAAGTGCAATACAGAACCAAAGGGTAAGGTACTTATTGGATATAAAAGTAAGGAGTTCCAAATTTCCTTTCCCATGATCCAGGATATAATTCCGTTTTATGTGTTGTTGCAGGAAAACAAATATATTGTGTGGGAAGAAGATAGATGTTACATGTTGTTAACGTCACTGCAACAATATGCTAGTTATATTTGGGTGGAACCGAAAACCCGTTGGTAACCGCAGAGTAACCTACTACAAGTCACCTGAGATCTTTATCATATAATGTTGTATCGTGATAACCACAGAGTTACCTGCTACAAGTCACCTGAGATCTTTATCATATAATGTTGTATCGTGATAACCACAGAGTAACCTGCTACAAGTCACCTGAGATCTTTATCATATAATGTTGTATCGAGTGCAAGTTAATTTTTATAGACTGATTCCATACGTATGTACATGCATTAGTCCAACTACCATACGATCGTCTACATGGTGACCCGGTTGTTCAAGACAATTTTATGGAATTACAATATCAGACTTTTGACATTTTCTTTACGCTTCTGATTATCCCTTTGATATCGTCAAACGTTTCACTACTGCAATCATTTTTTTTTATGCTGAAAAGTCAGACTACAATAAAATATTGTGAATTTTACATCGATATTAACCAAGTATATTGCATGTAATATTTAGACGTGTTTAATTCAACAATAAGATTTTTTCAACCTCTGTTAAAACGATTTATGGTATAATGGTTAGCGTGTTCGCCTCACGGGTTCGAGCTCAAACCAAAGACTGAAATTGGTATTTGTTGCTTCACCGCTAAGCACACATCATTAATGAAAGAGAGCAAATTGGCTCGGAATCAAGATAGTGAGTCCAAGTGGAGCGGCATGTCTATCATTGTACTGGTGTTTCAGTGAGCTAGCACTCTCACAATCCAATTGACCGTGTTGCTCTAAAACAAGGCATACGTGATTACCATGTAAATTGAAGAAAGATATAGTAATGCCAACTTTTAATTGCAGAACCTGAATGCCCGCCTGTGTGTGAAATAGCTTGTAAATTTGGCAATGCATTGGATAAAAATGGTTGTCCAATATGTAAATGTAAACCAGGTTAGTTCCAAATCACTATTAGATACAATATCGGACTTCATATGATAAAAACACCTGTCCAATATGTAAATGTAAATCAGATTAGTTTCATTTGGCTATTAAATACAATATCGGACCTCGTGTGATAACAATGGTTGTTCAATATCTAAATGTAAACCAGGTTAGTTTCAAGTTACTATTAGATACAATATCGGAACTCATGTGATAAAAATACTTGTCCAGTATGTAAATGGAAATCAGGTTAGTTTCAATTATTGGCTTTTATTTTTTTTTATTAGATACAGACCCTCATGCATATGGAAGCATGTATTAATTTGGTTTAGTATTGAACATATCATTTAAAGGGGCCCAGGTGACCGTTATTCTACAATATCGGACATTGCGCAATTGTAACAAAATCCTAATACTGTCTGACAGTTATACACACTTGTGTACTCGGCATGCCCGTGTAGCTAAGGAAATATTATACTCAGCCTACTTTCCGATATTAGAGCATGAACAACTTTCTAGAATATCAGACCCACAATCATATGATAGAGAAAACTTATACACAATGTAGGCACAAATTAAACGTTGGCTGAATATTTTCAATATCATCTAACAACATTCCGTTCGGGGTCATACCAGGGTTCATATATTCAACCGACCTATCAGCGATGAGCCTGCTTTTGGAAAGCGAATACACGTCAAGAACTATTGTTTGAGTGGTTAATATATTTAACCGTTTTTCGTATGATTGGATGGTCAAATTTAATGAAAAGTTATTTAATATGGTCCCAAATGAGATGTTGTTAGATATTAGTGTATTGACAAAGAAAAAAAAAGTAAAATTGTTAAGCTGTGCTTTATACATATAATTATGGAAAAAGATGTTCAAAGATGTAAATAAGGTCAACTATGCATATTGAGGAGAATAACGAAGGGGCAATTCAAAATGAACAATCCAGAGAAACTGGCAACATAGGGTACACAAGACAGCAATTCAACATGAACAATCCAGAGAAACTGGCAACATAGGGTACACAACACAGCAATTCAACATGAACAATCCAGAGAAACTGGCAACATAGGGTACACAAGACAGCAATTCAACATGAACAATCCAGAGAAACAAGACGACGAACAAAACAACAAAAAACACAACACAGTATGTGTTGGACACCGCTATACGCAAACGCACACAACAAACGTAAGTAAGACATGAGCCCTCCTACAAACTAAAGGTAAAGACGAACCGAACATCGTGTTCTAACATATGGTGAGGTGTACATGATACAATATTATGGGATAAAGTTTGTCAGTTACTTGGGACAGGTCAGTGGTTTTCTCCGGTGTACTCCGGTTTCCTCCACCAATAAAGGTGACCGTCACGATATAACAATTATTGTTGAAAGCACTTGGTGTTATGCACTACAACCCTAAACATTCCAATGTTCCCATAGGGAATATTACCGATGCACATTTCATTCCGTGTGTATTTCTTTATGTTTTTCCAATTGTGTTTGATTTGTGTGTATGTGTGTATCAATGCAAACAAGGTGTATTAAGATTAATTTTAATTTTCTCCTCTATTGACAGAGAATACTTTAGCAGGATGAAGCCTCATTTTCAATGAATGTCCGACATTTTATTTCAGGACAAATATGTTGTCGTGTTGCTTGTGGGACTGCGTGTAGGCCATCTTCCGGTAAGTATTTTATAAAATCAAATGTATAATTGTTCATAAACTTACAAATAATGTGATTCCTGTCTAAATATAACCCTGAATAAACCAGAATGCTGTATATACAAAACATTAAATCAAGTCTCAGTGTAGGAAATCTAATTAAACCAGAATGCTGTATATACAAAACATTAAATCAAGTCTCAGTGTAGGAAATCTAATTAAACCAGAATGCTGTATATACAAAACATTAAATCAAGTGTCAGTGTAGGAAATCTAATTAAACCAGAATGCTGTATATACAAAACATTAAATCAAGTCTCAGTGTAGGAAATCTAATTAAACCAGAATGCTGTATATACAAAACATTAAATCAAGTCTCAGTGTAGGAAATCTAATTAAACCAGAATGCTGTATATACAAAACATTAAATCAAGTGTCAGTGTAGGAAATCTAATTAAACCATGGCCAGAATGCTGTATATACAAAACATTAAATCAAGTCTCAGTGTAGGAAATCTAATTAAACCAGAATGCTGTATATACAAAACATTAAATCAAGTCTCAGTGTAGGAAATCTAATTAATCCAGAATGCTGTATATACAAAACATTAAATCAAGTCTCAGTGTAGGAAATCTAATTAAACCTGGACAAACCGAACACCTGTCTATTCTGACCACAAAACTTGACCCCAATGAGATTCAATTTAGACAGGTTTTACCGCAATCCATTCCAAATAAGGCAATTATTCATCATAGGATACTGATACACTTGTGTTCGTTGGAAGAAAAAGCTGAAGACACTGAAAGGGAAATTAGAAGCCGAATATCGAAGGACAGACAATACAATGGACAAAAGAAAAAATACAGCAATCATCACTACACATAAAATGGAAGAACAAGCAACACGAACCCCACTTATAGCCGGATGTGAACTCATGTGCTCCGGAAGGGTGAGCAGTTCCTCCTCCTCTAATTACCACCATCATGTTTCTCTCGGTGACAAGTCATACATGAAGAAAGGATCGGATTGTGATTATGACAAACGGAACATATCCGTGGTCATTTATGGCACATATATTCTGTAGCAGTTGAACAAGTCATGTTTTTTTTTTTTTTTTGAGGGGGGGTTACACTGCACCGGCGATACTAGATTCTATTTCTATGCTTCAAGGTTTTGAAAACGAGCTTTTATTTGGATTTTTTTTTCTGTTTCAGAACCAGTTTGTAAACCAGTGTTGTGTAGAATGCATTGTGAATTTGGTTTTGAAGAAGATGAAAACGGGTGAAATATATGTAAATGTAAACCAAGTACGTTTTTAATGTTTTTAATAAGCGGAAGATTATATCAAAGGTTGCACATGACAATTTAAAAAGGACACAACCATCTTTCATAAATAAACGTTAGAGAATACCGAATGGGCAATGAAAAAAGAACAATCCAGAGAAACTGGCAACATGGGGTATACAAGACGAAGAAAAACAAAACAAAAACACAACGCTATATGTATTTGACACCACTCTATGCAAGTAAACACAACGTAATGTAAATAAGACATGAGCCCTCCTACGAACACCTGGAGCTAAAAATGAACCGAACATCGTCTTTAAGTGGAATTTGTAACGGACATCACAACACGGAACTCAGAAACTAAATACACATAATATGACAACACAGAAAGCTAAAAAAAAATAATCATAAATTAGAATTTGATAGAGGAGACAGTTACCATGAATGTGTCAAGCGAGCAAATCTTACCGTGATATATCAAAGGAGGGATAAGTGATTATTGTGTTTTGGAGTTTTGCAAGGAGGGCTAATGAAAGGCAATGAATACATGTTTCATTATTGTCTCAAGAGTGGCTAAAGTCTGCCTTTTTTCAAATAATAACTATTGTATCGTTTGCTATGGTATCTGGGTTAGCGGTAGACAAAAAATGTCAATAGCCAAAGTGACTAATCACCATTATTTTTCCTAGCCACATTTGCATGTGATTAGCCACACATCCGAAATCGACACTGATCTTAATTGATTGGATATGATGTTACGTCCGGAGACATTATTACATTGTGTGTGTGTCAAGGTTTACATATTACTGGGCCCCCCTGCTTACAATATCAGCGAATGATTCAGCTGGTTCCTCCACAGATTGAATCTTGTTGATGATGTCTTGCGGTAAATGGTTCCAATCTTTGACTGTGTTTAAACTGAATTGCAGTATATCGGTCTTGGCTAGAAGTCTGAGATAATGTTGATTATGCATGTTCTTAGTTGTTCTTAATGGGCGTTGAAGGTTATCAGTTGGAATTTCGACTAGATGATGTACGCCATTACAAAATAATATTAACCTGTTCTGTTTTCTTCTTTCTTTTAGTTTTTCTAATTTTGTCTGCTTAAGTATAGAAAGTATTATAGTTGTCATACTGCCTGGTTCATAGTTGTAGTTTGATGTAATAAATCTAGCAGCCCTTTTCTGAACTTTTTCCAGTTTTTCTTGAAAGTAAGATTGATGTGGGTGCCAGGCTGTGCTGGCATATTCTAAGACAGGTCGAATGAGTCCTTTATATGCCTGTAGCTTAACTTCCATGGGGCATGATGACGGGTTCCTTTTTGATAATCCCAGCCCCAGGGGTCTAAAGGATTTGTTACATATTTCCTCTAATCTATGTGTTTCCCCCAATGTAAGTCGATCGGGATGAACAAACACTCATTTGAAATTATGTAGCACTTTATTTGATTTTGTATAAATGACAAAAGTGTCCCTTGCCGTTTTCTAGGATTAAAATCTGTCTCTGATTCATTCGAGACCATAACAAGGTCATATGGTAAACATTAAAAGTAAAAAGAAAATTGCTATCAGAAACGGTTTTTGTATCCGAAACTGAAATGTTTTTAGCATACATAATTTTCCGGAAATAACTAAAAACACCCGTCTTTATGTTCGGCTTTGAATATTACTTTTATTAACGTCTTGTCAGCTGAACCTTTTTTCAAATAAACGTTACTGGTTTGAAATTGAACAAAGATTTTTTCGAGTACCGTAAATATTTCATTCGCCAAAGTGGCGATCTCAACTGAATTTTTATTAGCCACAACTGAAGTTTATTCGCACATGGCGAGTGTGGCGACCTTTAGCGCTAACACAGGGTATACATCAAATACACCGAAACAATATTTCATAAATATTCAGGACCTGAACAGAGTTATGAGTCTAGACTACCAATGGAAAAGTATGGAGAGATAAGTCGAGACGATACATTTAGCCTTTGAAGCGACTGCAGTACGATTACTTTTTTATTATTGAAATTATAAAAGGAAGTCTTGAACCCTGAGAGAGCAATACACTTTCCGAACGCGTTGCCCACTGTGTTCTACGAATTTGCTTTCCTATTACAGTCAAACCTGTATTAAGAGGTCACCTTTGGGACTAAGAAAAAGTGGCCTTATAAGACAGGTGACCTCTTAAAAGAGGTCCAATTCATATGAAATTTAATACAACGGGACAAGAAGAAAGTGACCTTTAAATACAGGTGACTGCTAAATAGAGGTGACTGCTTGGGCAGGTTTGATTGTATATACCCTCTACAAGTGGACTCGCTGAGCAGCTGGGTTCTGTCACCAATATCCAGAACTCGTATTGATCAAGTCAAAATGCTGTTTTATAACATAGGCAACAATTAGTTTAATCAGAACTGTTTTGTCTATCAAATATGATGCACGGTGCAATATGATGTAACCACATGACACCTTTAGACCAATGCCACTGCCTTATGATAATTTATAGAACCGAAACTTGGATTTACAGTGCATTCTGATAAAGAAAAGAACCACAAATCATAAGACATGCTTCTAACCAATAGAATTTAGAATATAATATGTTTATATGATAACGCACTTAATGGTTGTCAAGGTAACTAACAGTGTTTTCAGTGAAATATAATAAGCAAATGTTCACATATAAGAAATTAAAAATGTTACTCAAGAGGAAAGTACAGGTATGCCGAGATTGAAGGTATTTATTCATGACGTATTCTCAATGAGATGCCTATGTCATGTTTATTATTACCATTTAACTTTGTTGGGTATCTTGTTCCAAAAAGAAATTATCCTATTGTTGTTTCGTGTGAAAATGAAACTATGGCCCAGGGAAAAACATAAGAGTTGAGTGAAACAAATCATAACGCCCCCTAAAAAAAGCTAAGTAAAAAAAAACTTTGGCACAGAGGAATACATAACCCCCTCCCATACGAATCGATGCCCTATTTTGTAGGGTTCGTCATGGTCATGATCATATGGTAGTTGGATTTGTAGCTACCTATACAATCAGTACATATCACCACTAAAGAGTTTTAATTCTGCTCATGATGAGGTGTATTCGATACAACATTATGTGATAAAGAATGTCAGTGACGTGTGGTGGGTCGGTGATAAAGAATGTCAGTGACGTGCGGTGGTCGGTGATAAAGAATGTCAGTGACGTGCGGTGGTCGGTGATAAAGAATGTCAGAGACGTGCGGTGGTCGGTGATAAAGAATGTCAGTGACGTGCGGTGGTTCGGTGATAAAGAATGTCAGTGACGTGTGGTGGGTCGGTGATAAAGAAAGTCAGTGACGTGCGGTGGTCGGTGGTTTTTTCCAGGTACACCATATCCCTAACCTTAACCCGTATAAATATAATATAATACTGTTAAATAAATATGGTTTTCTTACTTCAGGTCTATGCCACCTTGTTCGCTGTGTACCTGTCCCTGAAGGGGTGTGTTCATGGGACTACGGGATCATTGACGGAATCAAATGTTTGTTCTGTCCAGAGAAAATACCATGTAATGAAGGTAATGAAATCCGTGTTTTGATTTGAGTGCTTCACCGGCAATATTAGGATTTTATCAAATATATATCTTTTAATACTAACGGAGCAATCGTTTGATTTTTATGTGGAGCAAGGAAAGAATTAAAAAAGAGGTCCAGGCACAGAAATAAGCTGAAAAACAGTCACTGTTGATAATAAAAAAAAAAGAACCAGGACTTCTGATAAGAAAAAATAATGCATTGACTAATAGTAGACAAAATATAGTACATACCAACATTAAACATGTCAGTCTTGCAAATGTTGTAGAAAAACCCATCTAGATCTGATACCACTTTGCCCTCCCTTAGTCATTACTTCAGTGGTTGTTAGCAATCTACAGTTGCTTGCCAAAGCAGGTCAATCGACATAATTTATAGACTTATTGTACCACCTTAAGAAGAGTTTGAAGATACCAAAGGGGTAATCAGAATCCGTAAACACAAGAACAGACAACACAATGGCGAAAAGAAAAAGTACAAAAGGACAATCAACGATCTACAAAACATACATATAAAACTAAAGATCGAGTAACATGAAACCGATTAAAATCCGGGGGTGAACACATGTGCTCCGGAAGGGTAGCAGTTCCTACTCCACTAGTGGCACCCGTCGTGCTAATCTACCTACAAACCCGTTGATTAGTCACGAATGAGGAAAGAACCGGGAAGTGTTTACGACAAGTGGAACATATCCATGGTCATTTGTGACACAGATATATAGTCCATATAACAGTCAACCAAATCATGGTGGGAACCGTCAAACTTTCGAAGTGATCACTTCAACTTGACCTATAGGATCCCTTGGTTTGGTAGCTTCCTTTTTAGCTGCAAACCTCTATCAAGGAAATCCTGATAGGAACAAGCAAGATCTGGAATATTGTATCAACTGTGAGATATATACTCCATATGCAGATGCTGCTGGAATGTTGCTGCATAAAAAATAGAAAGTTCACAATGGGGAAAATTGAAATCATATCTTTTCTCGTAAAGTTTCGTTCTTAGCCGCCCTTCATCGTCAATTTTGAGGTGTAGGTGAAGGTATGAAGCAGACCTATCTGTATCTGTTGTATCCTTTAATAGTCTTATACTTTCCGAAGTTGATGACAAAGTTTAGCATTAACTGTTGTATCGAGTATACCTCTCTCTGAGCTAAAACTAATAAACCTAAGAAATAGAATTCTGAGTAAATTGACTGTGTTAATCTACTGTAGATACAATTCTATTAACTTGCATACTCCCAACCAATCCCCACCCTAAGGATTCTTGGTACCTTACATCAATCAATCATATCTGCTACACCATAAGTTGACGACATGAGAGAAGATAAGCCACGCCTTCATACTTTGTATTTGTTTACAAACATCATGGGCAGACGACAATGTGTCAACTCAAATGATATAAATGTGTTGTTCCGAAGTAAAGGGGAGGTGCCTATTCAGAGACATTTGACAGGGAATCAGTTGTGTTTTCGTAAGGGAGCAATGACTATCAAAGGTCATATTCAATAACACTTGTACATGCCTATTTTATATCATTCATATAGGAATAAAATTGTGGATTAATACCAGTAATTAAAAATATAAATACAGCATAAATAAGAAACTAACTAAATAATGGAGTGAGTGATTAATAATTGTTGCTTAACACCAACTCATAAATTGTTCAGCTATATCATGGCGAGAACAAGTTAATTTTCATTGAGATGATGATGATGTCAGGTTTGTGCTAGTCCAACACGCTTAGTTGGATTTATATAGTGATATTCCACTGAAACAACAGTCCGCGGATAGTCATGTCGCCACATTCGGGCACATTATCTGATTACGAGCCAAGCAGTCATTGCTCTTTCTTCTTAATGCTGCATGCTTAGTGCAGAAGCAACAAATGCAAATTTCATAGTCTTTATTTGAACCGATCTGGGCAAACACTCTGACCATTACACCACCTATGCGGTTGCTTAATAATAGAAAACTGACATTCAAAATAATACGAAATATCAATATTCACATTTCTTTTATATATCAATGAACAAAAGAAAATATTGATCCTAAAAGCCAAAAATTGAGAATAGTTCATCAATTAGAAACAATAAATTTACTACACAGGATGAAAACTCGCTGATATATCAAAATCTAAGAATTTATATGAACTGTTGGTCAATGTTGGGTCAACCCGTATAATACAAAGACAATTTTTATAAAAGTAATATTTATAACACGGTTTTCCCAGTTACACAGTTAATCAATCGAGCACGACTCTTGAGATTGTTTACCCGTTTAAAGCGGCATTTGCGGGAGTGCCTACCGAAAAAATTTGTGGGCGGAGCTTATCTTACAAAATCCCCGTTGATATGAACAGCATATTTACGAAACTATGTCACATGACCAACGTGACTTAAAGGTCACATACCTCAGAAATTTGAATTTTCGAAGTGATTTTTGTAGTTTTTAGACTGATGAAGGATTTTATTTTTAATAAGACTGAAAGTTTCAAAGGGAGGAACACTAGTAACCATGCCTGTCAAATATCTTGCTCCGAAAGTAACTGTGAAGCTATGTATCATTTATTTTTCATCCTCGAGATAGCTGTGGTCAAAATAATGAACAATCAATGTTTGCTCCGCCCACAGCTATTTATACCCCCGGTCCCGGTTTAACTCGGAAAAACGTGGTATAAATTATTTGTAGCACAAAGCCATGTAATAACCATCAAGGTCGCTGATTATTACACAGATTTCTGAGAGTAACAAAACTACAACCCAGATTTAAAGTGTGCAATATCTCTTGTCTGTGTGTATTATTTCATAGTTCTTAGCTTAGCTGTTGTTGATATTCTGGTATATAAACCATTACAAGATCAAAGGAAAAAAATACATTCATGTTACAATTGTAAATACGTATATGTTATCTGGCTGTGAATTGATTGATACCAAAAATATCAGTCTGTCGAGCCAGAATATGAAGTTTGTTGGCGAGTGCGTGAAGCGAACGAGTCAAAAACTTCATATTCTGTCGAGCAGACTGATATTTTTAGTATTAATCATATTCACATTCAGATGACATGTTTATCATCATTAAATCAAACATAAACACGGATATATTGTACATCTATAGGTTTCGATATTTGTATTTTTGCGGGAAAAATCACATGATTCAAAATATGCATCCGCACTCACTACTTTAGGCAAAATACGCTTCAAAGCATAGTCCCTAAGTTAGTTTGCAAAGATACCATTCTTTATTACAGTGAATGGTGGATTTTATAACGTAACTTGATGAACATTTAACAAAAAAGTTATAGTTCACAGACAATGATTTAAAATAATGAAAATTTAAATGAAATCATATTCAAGCACCGCGGCAAGTTCAACTCCTTACAAGTTATAGATCTACAAGATGGCACTTTCTTCCAATGAGGATTTGTTGGTCGCTTCAGGTAAGATTTGTAGTGTCAGGATCGTTTGACAACTCTTACATTATATACACAAGGTTTTGTTTGATCAAACTGCTGAAAACTATATAGATGAATCACCTCGGGTGTTTATAGTTGCTCCGTATAGTCACAAATAATGACAAATAGCGGTCTAGCTCAACCGGCCTGCGAAAAGTCTTGTTTATTAGAAAAATTATGACCCATGATATTACAAAAGGACATATTTGTGCCATGGATTTCATTATGTCAGTTTATTTACTGTCACAATAAGACAAGACTAGGTAGCTCAGAGGTTAGAGCATCTCTTGCGTCAATTAAGTGCATCTGTACACGCGTAAGAGAAGGTCTTAGGTTCAAATCCTAGCCTAGTTTGATGACTGAATATATGAGATTTTGAAATCTGTAGGCAAATAATATTTCCTGTAATATTAAAAAAATGTTTCCTTGTTTGTGCTTCAAAATTATCAGAGGTCATTTTGTTAGTTTTGTTTTTGTTTAGCAGACGAAATTAT
>MJUT01028606.1:54285-64430 GCA_002080005.1 Gigantidas platifrons | reverse complement strand
CCCCCCTAAAATTGGAAAAAATATGATTTTTTTGTGTAAAATTGTGATTTTTCACACGAAATACCCCAAACATTTTCGAACCTCCCTCCGCTCTGAGCGATTTTTTTAAGTGCGCCCCCCCTAACTTGAAATCCTGGATCCGCCCCTGGAATATATCATTGTCGTTTTGTTCGATTCTGTATGACATTTTTAATTTATATACATGTAAGAAACGGAGCGAAAAATTAATTGTGCAACTTCCTAATTAAAAAATGCTTGTAAAATTAGTACATTTTTAAATGATAGAACATCAGAGATCAATTGGAGGATTGATTCTTTTGGAGGGGGGGAGGGATAGATTATGACATTGAGCACTGTCATTTTTTTAGCTATTTTTCTACCAAACCTTCAACTTAACATTGGTAAAAAATACCTAAAAACTGCAAAAATGATTGATGAATCATTGATACTTGCAATTGTTTTACGTAACTATTCTACTAAACCAAGTTATATCTTTCAACTCAAACGTGAACTAAAAGTTTGGAAATATATATTTAACCTATTCCACTTCGAAATGCTTATCCAAAACAGGAATCCGAAGTTTCGACCTTTGTGTTTGTATGTTTTGACTTTTCATGAATACGAGGCCAGTTTTGTGTTTGGTTTTCGGTTGGATTATAAACTGTCCCTCTTTATCTTCCTTGTTTTGTTTTTTTTTTTGTGTCAAGTTGTTTTGTGTATCATTTATGTGTTATAATCAATATATGTTAAATAATTAATCTGACCCCAGATAGTTTCAACAGTTACAACTGTTCTTAAACCTTAATAAATTGGCAGACACATGTTCCAAATATTTTCGGCATTGGCTTTAACGTGACATTTATTCGATTTTTACATTTTTGTCTCTGTCTATTATACTTAATATGATTATACTTCAACCCGTGTCGTCATCCAAGTCATCATCACAGAAATCAATGATAATAGGTTCTGTGACACTTCTATCTATACAGTTTTCTTTGCAGTATTCTTTTTTAAATTTTGACCACATGTTCTTCTGCTTTTGTCCACACATCTTTTGTAATTTTTCCGAAAGCGGCATACGTGAGTTTTTTAGCATATTTTAATCGGAAGGTGATATTGTTTTTAGCCAAGAAACCTTTGACTTGCGCCCATATTAATTCTATCGGGTTAAGTTCACAGTGTCGAACGGGGGTTCTTAATACTTCATGTCCGTGTAAATTAGCAATTTTATCTGTTTTATAAACTACTGGGTTCTTTTTTTGTTTTATTTCTTCATATAATACTTTTTTAGTAACAGTAGCAGAAAAAGGAATGTTGTGTTGTGTAAGATAGATTTGGAGAACAGCTTTTTTCTGACTAAAATTTGGGCACACCGTATCTTCTGTTTTAACATTGTGATAACTTGCATTATCTAACACAACTAAGCTAGGATTTTTCAGAGCAGGCATCAATTGATTTTCAAACCACTCAAGAAAGACAACACTATTCATCTCCTGGTGATAGTCACCATCCTTTGATTTGGCCAGAAACACTAAATCGCAGCCGTCAATCAAACCCTCACTTCACGTACCTGCATGCAAAACAATCAAACGTTGGCCTTTACCCGAGGGTATTTTGGGGCATCAGACCCATCATTCGGAAGCCACATATAATCTGTGCAGTGATTTTGATTAACCCATTTTTCATCCATGTACACAATATCATACCCTGCTTCCCTAAAAGATTTGATCTTTCTCAGATAATTACACCTATCATTGATAATAGACACTTGATTGTACATAACTCTGGAATATATCATTGCCGTTTTTTCGATTCTGTATGACATTTTTAATTTATATACATGTAAGAAACGGAACGAAAAATGAGTTTTGAAATTGTGCAACAGTAATGATAGTATTTCTTTCTATAGGTCATGTACATATACAGATACATATATAAGATGAGTTGAATTTTTTTCTGGGGAGTTTTAATCAATGGGTGATTGACTTCTCTCTTCCAGTCATACAATAAGAAGTTTAAATGTCCAACAATAGGATTCACCTGTAAACAAAGGCAATTGTATTCCTTCAATAGATCAGTTCCAACTGGAGTTGTTTAAACTCCTAACACAATACCAATTGGAACATGGGTAAACTAACAGCAGGTCCGCTATAATAGAATCTTTTATTTCCTTATGTATTATTGAGACGGTCAGAGCAATTTTCCATGAATATAAACCGTGGATTGTTCTTTTAATAACACAATGATCAAAGTCATCCAAAATTTTAGCTCTTTCTTTGGGTCTATTTGACTTACAAGGCCTCTTACCATTCATAATACAGTGCACTGAAGTGTAAGACACACCCAAAGCTTTAGGTGTCCTTTGATATACCCTATCAAATGAGACAATTGGCTTCTTCATTGCCTTTTCCTTACTAAAAAAGGCAAACAACTTTTTTACAAACTTTTGGCATCCGGAGATAAGTCAGACTGTTTACCCATTTTACAAAAAATGCAAAATATAACAATCATTTATGAGAGAAATACTTGTCAGGTTCGTCTAAAGTACACGTGGGTGAGAGAAAGATTTTACAGGTAAGATACCTGACGTATTGATGGATCTTCTATAAAGTACATCTACTCCCACCCGAAAAATGACCACAAAATAGGACCAAAATACAAAATTTCATCTGAGTGCAGCCTCAGCCAAAACAATAAGAAGCATTACTGTAACATTTTTAGTTAGCACTCCTTACCTAATTCAAAATAAAACTCTCATTTATTTTGCTGTTCAAAAAGCTATAGTTTAAAAGATATTTGGATTTGTCGTTATTCTAATAAAAACATTATTACTTTAGTCGAGTGATAGCAGTTTCTTTAACTTTTCCCACCGATTTCACAAAAACTGATCATATCAGAAGCAAAGACAGAGAAAGAACACACAACACCATGAAATTTATAAATTGAAAGTATGCTCGTGCTGTTAAACCTCATTTAAACTTGCTCCTTTCCAGGTTTAAATTAAACTTGGTTTAAGACCATTTAAATGCCGTTTTAAACTTAGTTTAAATTAAACCACTTTCATGAATATGAAAATTTTTTAAACTTGGTTTAACAAAAATTTAAACCGAGTTTAAATTTGAATCTCTTTTGTGAATACGGGCCTAAAGGTTAAAGTGTGGTTAAAGACTAAAGGTTAAACTGTCGTTAAAGACTAAAGGTTAAACTGTGGTTAAAGACCAAATGTTAAACTGTGGCTTAAAGACTAAATGTTAAGCTGTAGTTAAAGACTAAAGGTTAGACTGTGGTTAAAAACTAAATGCTAAGCTGTGGCTAAAGATTAAATGTTAAACTGTGGCTAAAAATTTAATGTTAAACTGTGGTTAAAGACTAAAGGTTAAACTGTGTTTAAAGACTAAAGGTTAAGCTGTGGTTAAAGACTAAATGTTAAGCTGTGGCTAATGATTAAAGGATAAACTGTGGTTAAAGACTGAAAGTTAAACTGTGTTTAAAAAGACTAAAGGTTAAGCTGTGGCTAATGACTAAATGTTAAACTGTGACTAAAGATTAAAGGTTAAACTGTGGTTAAAGACTAAAGGTTAAACTGTGTTTAAAGACTAAAGGTTAAACTGTGGTTATAGACTAAATGTTAAACTGTGGTTAAAGACTAAAGGTTGAATTGTGGCTAAAGATTAAAGGTTAAACTGTGGTAAAAGTCTAAAGGTTGAACTGTGGCTAAAGACTAAAGTTAAACTGTGGTTAAAGTCTAATGGTTAAACTGTGGTTAAGACTAAAGCTAACTGTGGCTAACGACTAAAGGTTAAACTGTGGTTAAAGACTAAAGGTAGAACTGTGGCTAAAGACTAAGGTTAAACTGTGGTTAAAGACTAAAGGTTAAACTGTGGTTAAGACTAAAGCTAACTGTGGCTAAAGACTAAAGGTTAAACTGTGGTTAAAGACTAAAGGTTGAACTGTGGTTAAATACTACAGGTTAAGCTGTGGTTAAAGACTACAGGTTAAACTGTGGTTAAAGACTGAAGGCTAAACTGTGGCTAAAGACTAAAGGTTGAACTGTGGTTAAAGACTACAGGTTAATCTGTGGTTAAAGACTAAAGGTTGAACTGTGGTTAAAGACTACAGATTAAGCTGTGGTTAAAGACTAAAGGTTAAACTGTGGTTAAAGACTGAAGGCTAAACTGTGGCTAAAGACTAAAGGTTGAACTGTGGTTAAAGACTACAGGTTAATCTGTGGTTAAAGACTAAAGGTTGAACTGTGGTTAAAGACTACATATTAAGCTGTGGTTAGAGACTAAAGGTTAAACTGTGGTTAAAGACTGAAGGCTAAACTGTGGCTAAAGACTAAAGGTTGAACTGTGGTTAAAGACTACAGGTTAATCTGTGGTTAAAGACTAAAGGTTGAACTGTGGTTAAAGACTACAGGTTAAACTGTGGTTAAAGACTGAAGGTTAAGCTGTGGCTAAAGACTAAAGGTTAAACTGTAGCTAAAGACTAATTGTTAAGCTGTGCTTTAAACGTATAATTATGGAAAAAGAGGTTCAAAGATGTATATAAATTAGGTCAAATATGCATATTGAGTGTTACTATTTATGTGTATGTAGATAAATATACCTTGGAGAATACCGAAGGGGCAATCCTAAGTGGACAATCTAGAGAAGCTGGCAACATAGGGTACACAAGACGACGAAAAACAAACAAAAAACACAACACAGTATGTGTTGGACACCACTATACCCAAACACACACAAAAAATGTAAATAAGACATGAGCCCTCCTACAAACTGAAGGTTAAGACGAACAGAACATCATGTTCTGATCTATCAAGTCTTAACAATTACCATCGAGCTTGAATGTTAAAAACGTGTAAAGATGAGTAACCAGAAGACGTAAGTCAAAGGGGAAACAATACAACTGTCAAATCAAAAGAGACAAAGAGACAATGATCCATAAATCAGCGCAAGTTCTCTTTGAGAAAGTCGCCGTCAAAAAACATCATTAATTTACAATGATCTGCAAAATACTACTCAGTAACCTAAAGATCGACAAACACGAACCCGTACCACACAAATGGGAGGTGAACTCCGGTGTTACGGGACAGTAAGCAATGTCTGCTCCACTAGTTGCACCCGTCTTATCAAAGCGAAAAATAAGAGAAGAGAGACGATACAATGGTCAAATAAAAACAGACAAATAGACAAACTGATTCGAGCACAAAAATCATATATTAATTATCTGCAAAATACTACTCAGTAATTTTTTAGACGTACCCCACTACTAGTTGCACCCGTCTTATCAAAACAAAAAAAAAACAAAAAAATTATTTTTATTTCTGAATGTCCACCTGTATGTTTGATATTTTGTAAATTTGGAAATGTTGTTGATAAGAATGGCTGTCCGATATGTAAATGTAAACCAAGTAAGTTCATTCGTATCTACGCTATACAGTTGTAGGTCGTTACTACGAACTCGGATAAACCGCATCCTTGTAAAACTCGAAGTGAAAAATCTTCTTTCACCTCAAATATGAAATCATTGTCTTTTTGACATTTCTGTCTGTAAATTAAAGTAATATTCAGACAGTTGTACATGTATTCCTTAATATCACGACTTACCGATGAATTTCGTAAATACCAATATTAGAAGAGTTTGGGTAATCATAATCCATAAATCGAAAAAGGTACAGACAACTGAATGGTCAAAAGAAAGAGGACAAACAATGATGTACTAAACACTACACAGAAAACTAAAGAACCTTACTAAAAAGGTAGAGACAACTGAATGGTCAAAAGAAAGAGGACAAAAGGACAAACAACGATGTACTAAACACTACACAGATAACCAAAGAACCTCACTAAAAAGGTAGAGACAACTGAATGGTCAAAAGAAAGAGGACAAAAGGACAAACAACGATGTACTAAACACTACACAGAAAACTAAAGAACCTCACTAAAAAGGTAGAGACAACTAAATGGTCAAAAGAAAGAGGACAAACAACGATGTACTAAACACTACACAGAAAACTAAAGAACCTTACTAAAAAGGTAGAGACAACTGAATGGTCAAAAGAAAGAGGACAAAGGGACAAATAACGATGTACTAAACACTACACAGAAAACTAATGAACCTCACTTAAAAGGTAGAGACAACTGAATGGTCAAAAGAAAGAGGACAAAAGGACAAACAACGATGTACTAAACACTACACAGAAAACTAAAGAACCTCACTAAAAAGGTAGAGACAACTGAATGGTCAAATGAAAGAGGTCAAACAACGATGTACTAAGCACTACACAGAAAACTAAAGAACCTTACTAAAAAGGTAGAGACAACTGAATGGTCAAAAGAAAGAGGACAGCAGGACAAACAACGATGTTCTAAACACTACACAGAAAATTAAGAATCTCACTAAAACCCGAAGTGGGATAGAACCAGTGGTCTTCCTTGACATGCGATGAGGGCATGCAAACTATTACATATATATAACCAAGGTAGTACTATTAATAAATAATAATGTTTTATGATTTTATGAGCATGGTTCAATAGTACTAAGAGCGAATAATAACATTTGAGCTTTTCGTAGCTTGCAGGAAATGCATTGTAATTGTTTGTTATTTTTCCATGATTTAAAATTTTTTAAGAAAAATGTATAAATTTAAATTGAACATTTATACGCTTAGAATCATTTATCACGATTTCTGAATTATGTTTATTGAGTAAAATTTCTGAATTTTCATATTTCATTATTCCCATGGGTACAACTCCTCCCTCAGGCATTGATAACCTTTGAGTTTTGACCCATTGATTTTATTTCTCCCAAAGAGTTTTAGATTATATAGCTAACAAAAATATTTGGCTTTGATCTGATGAATGTTCAAGAAACACTTTGTCAGCATTAAATTCGATTTTTACGTTTTTATTTTTCTCCAAATTTTTAAGCTGTATATTTTATCAATTTAGGTCCTTGCCAGCCTCCACCTTGTGCTCGGCCACCACCGAACATGTGTACAGAGCCAGAATATAGAATCATAGATGGTGTCATCCGAGTGTCCATGGTGTTATAAGATTGTACCATGCAAACCAAGTAAATTATATATTTTTATTTAATTTACTAAAGATTAAATGTTTAATTAGTACCAATAGCTACACACGAAATTAGAAACAGTTCAACAAATCTTAACCAGCACTCTAATATATTTCATAAATATTTCTGTAACTATTTTTTTGTAGATCGATTTGCTAAATACACTACATGTATGCACAAGGCTCAAGTCTGAGTTCCGTGTTGTGATGTCCGTTACGATTTCGGCATAAAACAGTGTTCGGTTCCTCTTTACCTCCTGTTGTTTTTTAGGAGGGCGCATGTCTTATTTACGTTATTTGTGTGTTTGCTTATAATGGTATCCTACACATATTGTGTTTTGCTTGTCTTCATCTTGTGTACCCAATGTAGCCATGCAATTTCTCTGGATTGTTCATTTTTGATTGGCCATTCGGTATTCTCTAACGTTTGATTGTCCCTTCGGTGTTCTGTAACGTTTATTTGCCAGTTTCTCTAGCTTCTCCATTTTTGATTGCCCCTTCGGTATTCTCTAACGTTTATTTGTCAGTTTCTCTGGATTGTCCATTTTTGATTGCCCCTTCGATATTCTCTAACGTTTATTTGCAAGTTTCTCTAAATTCTCCATTTTTGATTGCCCCTTCGGTCTTCTATAACGTTTATTTGTCAGTTTCTCTAGACTCTCCATTTTTGATTGTCCCTTCGGTATTCTCTAACATTTATTTGTCAGTTTCTCTATATTCTCAATTTATGATTGCCCTTCGGTATTCTCTAACGTTTATTTGTCAGTTTCTCTATATTCTCAATTTTTGATTGCCCCTTCGGTATTCTCTAATGTTTATTTGCCAGTATCTGTGGATTGTCCATTTTTGATTGCCCCTTCAGTATTCTCTAACGTTTATTTGCCAGTTTCCCTAGATTCTCCATTTTTGATTGTCCCTTCGGTATTCTCTAATGTTTATTTGTCAGTTTCTCTAGATTCTCCATTTTTGATTGCCCCTTCGGTATTCTCTAACGTTTATTTGTCAGTTTCTCTAGATTCTCCATTTTTGATTGTCCCTTCGGTATTCTCTAACGTTTATTTGCCAGTTTCCCTAGATTCTCCATTTTTGATTGCCCCTTCGGTATTATCTGACGTTTATTTGTCAGTTTCTATAGATTCTCTATTTTTTATTGTCCCTTCGGTATTCTCTAACGTTTATTTGTCAGTTTCTCTAGATTCTCCATTTTTGATTTTCCCTTCGGTATTCTCTAACTTTTATTTGTCAGTTTCTCTAAATTCGCCATTTTTTATTGCCCCTTCGGTATTCTCTAGCGTCTATTTGTCAGTTTCTCTAGATTCTCCATTGATGATTGCCCTTCGGTATTCTCTAACATATATTTGTCAGTTTCTGTAGATTCTCCATTTTTGATTGCTACTTCGGTATTCTCTAACGTTTATTTGTCAGTTTCTGTAGATTCTCAATTTTTGATTGCCCCTTCGGTATTTTCTAAAGTTTATTTGCCAGTTTATCTAGATTGTCCATTTTTGATTGCTACTTCGGTATTCTCTAACGTTTATTTGTCAGTTTCTCTGGATTGTCCATTTGTGATTGCCCCTGTTGGTATTCTCTAACGTCGATTTGTCAGTTTCTCTAGATTCTCCATTTGTGATTGCCCCTGTTGGTATTCTCTAACATTTATTTGCTAGTTTCTCTAGATTCTCCATTTGTGATTGTCCTTTCGGTATTCTCTAACGTTTATTTGTCCCTTCTGTATTCTCTAACTTTTATTTCCATGTATAAGTGTTATATTTCTCAGTTGACAAATTGAAAATTTCAAACTGAATCTATAACATTTTTCGATTTGTCAACTGAGAAATATGACATAAGTATAAAATATCTACAAACAAATGAAAATAAAGGACGAAGCGAACACCGTTCTTGAGTGGAGATAGCAGATATTAACGCGTCCAGAGCTAGAACCCACGATCTACCGGACTCGAGGCGAGCACGCTATTTATCACGCCACCGATGCGGTTGTGTGGTATCCTTGTTAGCGAATATATCTACATATGAAATCAGTGCCTTTTGCTATTAAGGGTTTTTGTTCCACTGCCAACTTATGTTTCAAATGTTTGTCTGTGACACACTGTTAGTGGTGTTTACAAAGGACGCCTACACCTGCACCATCACAATATATTTGAAATATTATTGAAAATGGCGTTAAACACTATTGCCATATTATTACAAGTTGATTGTTTTTATTGTGGGGTAATCCGGTTTCCTTCTCCAATAAAACTGGCCGCCATGATATAAAAAAGATAATGTTGTTGCAAATTGCATTTATAGTGCTTTGATGATTGACTTGATTTTTTGGTGTTTAACATATTTCAGCTTCAGTTGTGGAAGAAGCCGGAATACCCGGAGAGAACCACCGACCATGGGCAAGCAAATGGTAATCTTTATCACTTGAGGCTGGGAGTCGAGTGCACCCTTTTTGTAATTTGCAAAGTCTGGGGCGAACCCATGCAGTATTGGTGATAGGCTTGTATGAGTAGTTAGGTAATCCAGCTACCTTACTCATTGAGCTACATCCTGCATAACCACATCCTGCAGAAAGAAACATCAACAAAATACCTTGGCATAACGATACAAAATGATTTAAAGTGGGATAGACATATAAATAACATAACAGCTACTGCATCAAGACAACTTAACTTCATCAAGAGAAATCTCAAAGTGCACTCAACAGAAATAAAAAGTAAAGCCTATACATCGCTTGTAAGACCAAAACTTGAGTACAGCTGCTCTATCTGGGACCCCCACACTAAATCACAAACACATCAGCTTGAAATGGTCCAACGCAGGGCAGCTAGGTACACCTGTAATCGCTTTCACAACACCAGTTCAGTTTCTGACATGACCCATCAACTACAATGGCCTGAATTAACACACAGAAGAGCAAGAACACGAATAATATTTTTCTATAAAGTAGTGCATCACCTTGTTGCAATTTATCCACCAAACTTGTTAATACCATCAGACAAAAGAACAAGACAATATACACATGACCACTCCTTCAAACACATACAGACAACAAAAGACACCTAC
>MJUT01028606.1:33405-44916 GCA_002080005.1 Gigantidas platifrons | reverse complement strand
CCCTCCCCCATACCCCGTGCTGGTATTACAGTATAACTCTAAGGTGAATAATTTATGTCTGGTGAGTAAATATTCTCATGTTTGGTACAAGCAGATGATCTCTAAACTTACAAGTATAACCTCACAAGTTGACAGAAAGGAATCAACATAAAGGTCCAGATCAAACATCCGGGATGACATGGAGTCTTCTTTGAAATACATTTTTTTTTGTAAGTAAAATATATTTCTAAGAATAATATTGTATTATAAATCAAAAGTAATTATATACACAATTTACAGAAATAATATTCAACATTAAATTCAAAATACAATAGAATCCTAAATCTATTTCAATTATCAATTCAGTATTATCTCAAATTACAAATACAATACATGTTTTATCATATAGTGAGTGAGTGAGTGATTGTTGTTTAACGCCAAATGAGCAATTTGTCAGCAATATCATAGCGAGAAAACCAATGTGGTGTTGATTATGTCTGCTTTGTACTAGATCAACACGCTTGGCTGGATTTTCATACTGCTGTTTGTCTCTCTCAATCTCTTTCTTTCTCTAAAACAGCAGTTCTTGGGTAGACATGCCGCTCCACTCAGACATATTATCCTGATTTAGAGCCAACCAATCTTTTCTCGTACTTCTTAATGCTCTGTGTTTAGCTGAAGAGCAGCAAATATCAATTTCAATAGTCTTAATTTTGTACTCCTCAGGGCTCAAACTTACGGATCTACCACACGCGGAGCGAGCACGCTAACCATTATGCCACCAGATGGCGTTAAAGAATAATGACTCACTCACTAATTTGCATGAAGAAAATGTAATATACTATACATGTACTACAGATGTTGTTTAAATGAAGACTGCCCATGTAGTGACAGGGTTAAAGCTGGTATATATGTGTAGGTAAATATGCATAGGTTTCATTAAAATATCGTAAAGATTTAATTGTGTTTAAATAAAAACCCATAATATAGGACTAAATATATACATGTAGATATATATATATCGTACCTTTAATATGAATGATATCTTGATGTGGTACACTGTTTACCCACTGGTAATTGAGACGATTTTGCCTAATTATACTGAAAAGTAAAAATTATCTTGTTCATAGCATAACACCCCTCTGATTTTACCAAAAAGTTCTCTGAAACTGATATCTTCAACATGCTCGAGTTTTTAATTGACAACATATTTGTTATATTTGGTGGACATGTTTTTCAACACGCAGTCGGCATACCTATGTGTACAAACTGTGCTCCTCTTCTCGCCAACTTGTTCCTTTATTCGTATGACGCAGACTTCATTCAGGGGCTTCTCAATAAAAAGGAAAAGAAACTAGCCCGATCCTTTAATATCACGTTCCGCTATATAGACGATGTCCTTTCACTAAATAATTTTAGGTTTGGTGATTTTGTTGATCGCATCTATCCCATTGAGCGTTAAATAAAGGATACCACAGACACATATAGGTCTGCTTTATACCTTGACCTGCACCTCGAAATCGACAGTGCGAGTCGGTAAAGAACGAAACTTTACGACAAAAAAGATTATTTCAATTTTCCTATTGTGAACTTTCCAGCGATATGTAGCAACATTCCAGCAGCACCTGCATATGGAGTATATATCTCTCAGATGATACGATATTCCAGAGCTTGTGGTTCCTATCAGGATTTCCTTGATAGAGGGTTGCTGCTAACAAGGAAGCTACTGAATCAAGGGTTCCTTTTGGTAAGGTTGAAGTCATCACTTCGAAAATTTGACGGTCGCCACCATGACTTGGTTGACCGTTATGGAATATCTGTATCCCAAATGACCACGGATATGGTCCACTTGTCTTAAACACGCAACTCCCGATCCTTTCCTCATTAACGACTTATTACCGGGTTTGCAACTATATTAACACGACGGGTGCCACTAGTGGAGCAGGAACTGCTTACCCTTCCGGAGCACCTGAGTTCATTCCCGGATTTTAGTGCGGTTCGTGTTACTCAATGCTTAGTTTTATATGTATGTTTTGTAGATCGTTGTTTGTCTTTTGTACTTTTTCTCTTTTGGCCATTGTGCTGTCTGTTCTTCTTCGATATACGGATTCTGATGGCCCCTTTTGTATCTTCAAACTCTTCTTAGAGGCACTTGGAGTACATTTAGAATTCTAGCCTGATTTAAAATGTAACTTGTTTTAACGAATACATGCCATATCGGCCCTCAGACCACTCAGCTCCAAGACAACTCTGCCCCAAATTTGGACAAGTCGGCCCTCATTTGAAAGACAACACGGCCCCCTTTTGTAGGTAGCAAATTAAATATGGTTTCATTATGGACAAGTTGGCCCTCCTATATAGAAGACAACTCGGTGTGTGTGTGTGACTAAAAGGACTCAAACAAGCAGTAAAAGACCTCGCTAAGTAGAAAAGCAAGCACGATACTTAATTCAGAATCAGTTGACGCCCTGTTGGAGGCACATACAATTTAACGTACCAATGACCCAATGCTGAACAATCCCTAACACCTGGCTATATATTGCTTGATATTCAAAGTCAAATATATAGTATACGGCCATTAGCAAAATAAAAGCATCTAAAATGCTACAAGTCTGTCCAAAAATGTTGGTGCCATCATCAACAATATAGATGCACTGTACGTTTTCATCTGTATCCAAATACACAACAAGTCTTGGTGGGTCTTCTTGTAATGTTTTCAAGTGTGTTTCAGATATGTTTTCAACATTTGCAACATTCTGACATTCGGCTTATATCCTTGTTTATACACCGTTCAATTAATCCAATTAATCACTTTCACACTTCCTTTTATCTTCGTAATTAGTTTATTCATTGTCGGTAATTAACGTAACACCTTACAATATATGTAGTCATAAGATACACGCTTTCGGCTGATCAAGCAAAAAATAATTAATAATCGAAACTGATTATGAATTAATAAGAAATGGGCTGAATACACGGTGACAATAATGATGGAACGATTGCGCAAACACAACCAAAACTACCACAGTCAAGAGAGGAAAAACACGAGGCACTACAATAGTACGACATGTTTTCTAGCTAGGACGAGAAGATGATACACATAAACAACAGTGTGACGAACATTATAATGTTTTCAACAGAGACAAACCCCACGTTTTTGAGTGAGCGTGACATTCATTTGTTTGCTGATGGGACATTTCAATACTGTCCAAAGTTTTATTACCAACTTTATACTATACACGCATTCAGGAATGGTCAGTGTATACCATGTGCATTCTTTCTGTTGCCCGACAAGACAAAGCAAACTTACATTAACATGTTTCAGCATCTTGTTCAATCTTGTTCACAGTCTGGAGTAAATTTGGATATTTCTGTTCTGCACTTAGACTTTGAAATTGCCGCTCATGAAGCAGTGCTTTCAATTTGGCCAAATGTGTTGATGAAAGACTGTCAGTTTCACCTTGGACATGCCTGGTAAAGAAAGATCCAAAACCCTGGATTGAGCGGAGAATACAAAGATCCAGAATCTGAAGTTTTTCATTACTTAAGTTATTTAGAGTTCGCTGATGTTGCTGATTGCTTTGCATTCGATATTTTGCAGGACGCTCCATATAATGAAAAGGCAATGGAGTTTGCAGATTATGTTCTGAATATCTATGTTGACGAAAGGACGACATTCCAGAGTCGTACATGGGCAGACCCAAATCTCGATAGCAAGAGAACCACAAATGGGTGTGAAAAGTTCCACAGACAATTAGGAACAATGATTTACAGCAGTCATATATTTGACTTTGCGGAAAAAACTAAAAACTATTCAAACAAACAATTACCTCAAAATACGTGCATGGATAAACGAAATACCAATGGAAAAACCGCAGAAGCAAAAAAAAATTCCACCTCCCCGTGGTGATAAGGGGGCAACAGATATACAGTTTATATCTGGCTAATGGAAGAGGTACTATTAATATATAATTTTTAGGTGTGCCCAAACTTAATACTTTATTCACATAAGTAATGTGCGCAATTGTAATACTTAATTGTGCGCAAGCGTAAATTTTGAACTTGAAATGTGCGCAAACGTGTTTCCCCCGAATACACGCTCTCGGTTGATCAAACATATATAATAACTAGTAACTGAAATCTGAAAAAAACAGGATGCACCTTTCTATACTAAGTCAATTAAAAACTGTTTATATACATCGACAATTAAAACCGTTAATTTAAAACTCACAAACTCCTACTCTCGAAAGACTTGTCTTTGGGTCAGAAATTTATTTCATTTTATTATACTTAATAAGTATGGGGCCCACTTGTCTCGAAAGATAGGCCGACTTGTCTTGGGGCCGGGATTGAATAATGCCGAGTTGTCCGTTTTACAACGCATAGCTTGTTCTAACACTGTTTCTAACATGGCTCGGGATAAAATACTAATATCCGCCAACCCATGTTAAAATGCCTAACGCATTCTGGCTTCCATGATTTATTTCTTAATTATACCCATCTACCAAGTTGTCATGGACACCGAAATTATTCTTTGTGTGACCCAACATTTGTCATAGAGCTCCAATTTGCAAATTAGCGTCCAAGTGAAAAAAGCAAGTCAACTTCCTGAAATGGGGTTTTTGTTCTGTCATCTTTGATTATTATGATAATCACTTGTATGTTTGAAGAAGTGACGAACATAATCATAATTTATGGCATGATCAACTCTGCGTTTGAATGAATTGATACAATTAATAGTGATTAATGTATTGACTGAACTCCAAATGTGGACTCAAAATTAAAGTTGTGAATTTGAATCCCGCTCAGGGATCCCGGAGGTGTACTAGATACAACATTATGTGATGAAGTTTGTCAGTGACTTGCTGCAAGTAGGTAGTTTTCTCCGGTATCCTTCAGCAATAAAACTGACCGCCACGATATAACTGAAATATTGTTAAACACCTAACTCTAACCCTAACAGTTGACTTAGTGGTTAGTGGTGGTGTATCATTTCTATTTATATTCAAACGTCAAAATCAAAAGAAACATAACAACGACATAATGTGTCAGAAAATAAAACTTTGCTTACAGAGATATGTGAGACATTTCTTTTATCCAAGAAAAAGAATTTTATGATCGTCAGCATTTTGTAAAACAGGAAATATTTGCAAGGGTTTTATTTTGTCACAAAAATATGTCATGTGCAATAAACTTAAAATGTTAGCAAAATGGAAAGAAAACTGTAGAAAATTATTGTCCCCCACCCCAAGTCACTTGACACATCATTACATATCAACATCAGTTATATTGAGTACCCATCACTGCATTCTTTCTTTATTTCCTGATATACCCCTCCTATTTCTGGAGCACCACTCAAAGAGTACAGACTAGCAACTGTTTGTATGTGCAGGATTAACTTTCAAATAACCTTCTTCTTAAAATGCAACTTTTGATATTTCTTAAGACATGTGTATTTAAAGATAATAGGCTATTTTTTGTTTTGTTGTAATTTGTTCCAGGTCTGTCAGAAATTTGACTGGACTATGCCCATTTTTTTCTATCAGATTTGACCTAACTAGTGCTTTATGGGTCACTGTAATAACTGTACAATATAGGAATTAATATGGCTTTCATGATGATCAAATATATGAATGAGTTGTTTTGTCTAGACATTAAAATTATTTAGCTTTCTCATCTTTCAACTATGGGATAGCAAAGGGGTAATCAGAATCCATAATTCGAAGAGAAACAGACAACTCAATGGCCGAGAGAGAAAAAGGACAAAAGGACAAACAACGATTTTCAAATCACTCAACATAATTTACTGATCGGGCAACACAAACCCCAATAAAAATTGGGTATGAACTCGTGAGTTCCAGAAGCGTAAGGAGTTTCTGCTCCACTAGTGGCGCCTGTCGTGTTACTCTAGTTACAAACCAAGAATAAATCATGAATGAGGAAAGCACTGGGGAGTACTTATGACAAGTGAAACATTTTGTGGTCAATGCAGGTTATTCCAAGAACTCCCAATTTGGCGTCGAAATGGAGTTATATACTCTCGGATGTTCAAGTACACATAGCACACTGCAGGGCATATCAAACATTACATTTAGACACATATTAACAACATTGTTAGTGCTGTTCTACATTAAATATTCACAGTAGTATTTATTGTCAACAATGAGTATAACGGATACCCCAACATAAGTGTGAAACGGCCCCTAGTCTGCTGTCCATAAACGATACATATGGGATTCTTTATGTCGTTTAGAATTTATCTGGTGTATAGAATTTCATAACCCAGATGGGATGTTATGATTAAAACATAATACGGTAATCTAATTTTTTAATTCAGACTACACGATATTACGAGGATACACATACAGACAAACACAACTAAATGGATCTCATCGGGTAAATAATAAAACATCTAGACAGTGTAAAGTGAGCTGACTTATTTGATAGACTGCTTGAGAAAATAACATCTAATTTGTTGTCTTTCTTCTATCACCGACAAGACTTTCACCAAACAATATTAGTAAAATGACGGGTGCCTTACTAGAAACAAAAACCTCTTATCCTTCGAGAGCACCTTGGTTCATCCTCTTTATGGTGGGGTCCATGTTCGTCGTCTTAAATCTACATGTATTGTGGTTTATGTTTTGTTTGTTTTCATTCTATGTTATTCGCCCAATGATGCATGTAGTATCGCGTATGATGTTACATTTATATCATTTCTTATAGTATAGCAATTTTATTTTAGTTAATAGTAAGAACTGCACGCTACCCTGTAACTGCATAGTTATTTTTAGATTAAGAAATTGTCTTGCTTATTACATTATTTAATTTATTGTTGAATGTTGAATATTAAATCATTATAAATTATGATTATCTGAAAAGCGTCTCGAGTGTGTATACGTCTGTTGAGCTATAATAGGTGACGTAAAACATCACTTGGCATCGTCTGTCAATATTAAGTGTGTTTGACCTTTCGGCAGGGTCAACCTTAGGAGGTGCAGGCGAGCCCAATTGTTCTCAATATTGTATTAAATATTTTGGTAGACAGTTTATCAGTGAGACTCCTCTGTAATTATTGGGGTAATTTTTATCTCCTGATTTATAAATGGGGATTGTAAATGATTCTTTCCATGATTTTGGGTATATCCCAGTTTTTAAAATTACATTAAATATCTTCATATTAGAATTGATCATAACTGGATTAGTGTATTTTATAACTTCATTTAAAATTCTATCTGGGCCAGCTGATTTTCCTTTTTTCAAATCAAATATTGCTTTCTTAATTTCTTAATATGTTATAGTTGAATCTGACTCTGCTTTATACCTCATGTCTTCTTCCATAGTTTTCAACTGATTTTCAATTTCTTTTTTGAAATTATAATTAAAGTGAGAAGGATTTCCCTGTTTTTGAAAGTGTTCTATAATTACTGATTCATCTTTTAATATTTCAGGTATATTTTCTTGTTCTTTACATTTTTTCTTAAATTATTTTAAAATATTCCAATATTCTTTTGGATTATTATTCATATTATCAGAGAGAGAGTTAAACAAAAATTGTTTATATTCAATTTTTTTTCTGTTTCACCATTTTTCTAGATTTTTACACAAAATAAAATATTTACATTATTGTTAGGATTATGTTTTATTTTATTTCCTAAAGAGTTTATTTCTCTTTTTGTTTCATATATTACATTATCTGACCACGGTTGTCTGTATTTTTTATTCTTTTTCCTCCCAGATTTATGAAATGTCTTACATGCTTTATCAGAACTATTATGTAAAATCTGTGTTAATTTTCAAGTTGCCTCATCAACACCATCTTGATTCTCAGTTATATTATTTAATTCAAGTATTTCATTTTTTTTTATTTTCATCAAACAAAGCTTCTATTAATAATTCTTTTGAAGTGTATGTCCATTTATATGTTTTTATATTTTTCCATCTTTTTTCATCTAATTTGTTTTTGTTTCATGCGTACTATAACATTTTAAATATAATTCAATCTGAACATGATCTGAGAGATAAGTAAAATCACTAGTCTTAAAATATATAACTGAGGGCAGGAGACTCTCACTTAATATAGCATAATCAACAGAACTAAACCATTATTTGACATGTAAGTAAAGTAACTCAGTGAATCTCCTAAAAATCGCTCATTTAATATGCGTAGCCTTGAAGACAAGCATAAATCCAACACATTTTTTCCAAGCGAGTTAATAATAAAATATTGATTTACTCGTTTTAATTCAGTATCAGTTACATAGTCTGGTGGTAATAAATCAACACCATCAAAATCATTAATTTGTGATGAGTCTTTTGCAATAAAATCAGGATTTTGACCAGTCCTGGAATTTAAATCTCCAATTAATACTATTTTTCCTTTACTAGAAAAAGTTGAAACTTCTCCTTTGAGCGAAATAAAATCATTATCATAATGTAGAGATGATATGGGTGGAATATATACTGCGCATAAATATACATCTTGGGATAATCCGAAAAACATTTTGTCTAGTTTTAGCCAAAGTCTATTTTGTGACAAAGTAGCCTCTTTTAAATAAGTTATACCTTTCGTGAATTCTTTTTTAAAGTAAATTATAATCCCCCCACTATGTCTTCTAGCTTTATTTTTCTTTTTTCTTGCCTTAGAGATAAAGTTGTACCCAGTTACTTTGTATTTTTCAGAGTCACCTTTCCATGTTTCTAGAAGTATATTTATGTCACTTGTTAAATTTTCTTAAAAAGTGGGTCTTCTCATCTTGTCTCCAAGGCAACGCACATTCCAGGATGATATAGTTAACTGTTGAAATTGCATAGTCATCTATTACAACAAGAATAAAATACTTAATTTTACATTTAGGTCTGGAGGACGAAATTACTTTTTTCCTTCTTTTTAAAAAAAAAAAATGGTCAAGTAATAAATCTAATGTACATCAATATTATCAAAAAATGCAGCTTATATACATTTTGCAAAATTCAAAATAAACTTCAAAATATACTATTCATACTGATACTCATATATCAAGAAAGATGATTTGATGTATAATGAGAGACAACTCTTACCCATTTAGAACCAATGATAAATCTTAAAAATCTTTTTCCTGAGGCAAAATTGTCTTATATTGTTACCTTAACAACAGCATATTTATATGCACTTGCTAGTATTAAGCATATGTGCTTAAAATACATGAAGTGAGATTTTATGAAAATGAATAATCTATTTGTATAAATTTCTGTCTGTATACTTTGTAAGACATATCAAAATTTACCAGTATATATAACATTGCAGTATAGACAAAGCAATTGTTTACAGTCCCACATGATAATTCCCCTTAGCATTGTGATTTCCATTATACTGTTTTCGAGAACTTTGTAAAACGACAACAAAATATTGTATTTATGCACATTAATATCTGTGTAAAAAGTTTCTAAACTTTATCACATGGCGGACAACAGTGTAAATACCTATCTTTCAGTTACACCGTGATGACCAGTTTTAGTGGTGGAGGAAGCCAGAGTACCCAGAGAGCCAAACATATTTTAAATAGGACACCTAGCTAATCTAAGAGGCCAGGAAATGTAATATATGGCTCAGGGACTAACTATACTATTAATAGTGATAGATAGACCCCAATTGGCTGTAGTGCACCATCTTTAGCTCACCTCCAGGATTAACATGCATACATGTACAATGTTGATTGGGAAAACGAGTTAAAATTTAGAAAACTGAAGAACACCCCCCCCCCCCCAAACATGGCCGACTGAAATAACATGATAACCCAGTTTAAAAATTAAAATAGAAAATCTAGTTTTTGTCACTGCCAGTAGCAATAATATACTGTAGGCCTAGTCAATAATATTCAAAAGTAACATCCCAAAAATCACCAGCATGCCGGATAGAACACATGGCATGTATGGTCAGTCAGAAAATGTTTCCGTGGAGAAGAAACCCAATACAATCCTCGTAAAACAAGCCTTTGTTGATCTGAACGTTATAACAGAAAATTATTATACATTCACAATAAATTGTCTATTCCGTGTAGAAACTGAACTTACATACAGTGAACAGGTGCTTGATCGTTCTGAATGAAAGAAAATTGCAAGCTTCTTGGAGACTTAGTTTTCCAAATAAGGAAGATAAGCCCCGCCTACAAAGCTAGAATGACAGTTGAAGAAAAACGTATATTGCAAGTTTATCCCGTTAAAATAAAAAGATATGTGGCAATCAGACATAAAATAACATATTTCATTTTATTGGAACAGTAAAAGCGTATAAGCATTCAAATAATAGACACAATTTAATTAACATTCACGACAGCGAACTACAAACGATACAAATAAACGACACCCGCAGCTGCTTATAAATATTGATAAGACCAGAAGAGTTATTTCCCCTTACGAAAGACGATACACGTTGCATTAACTTGCCTGCCTACTAATTAAACGATTATTAGCTGATTATGATGAAGCACATTTGTTTTTAATCCTTAATATATTTCTATTTTTCTGTTTCAGTAACATATACTTATTTCCATCAGTATTTATAGTTTAGATATTTATTCATTTAATGATTATGTTTAATGAATGCTCCATATTATTTTGTCCTTTTCATTTCTTAATTTTTTTCTTCCGTTCTATTCCTTTAGACTTCATTATTTGTTTACTTGCTGGACATATCTTCACATCTTACTCGAAGGTCAGTTTCTTTACATTTCTATATTAACCATTTTAACCGTCAATATTTATTTAATATTTATAGAATGTAAGAGTTTTGAATGAAAAATAATAAAAAAATGCATACAATGTTTTGAGAAATAAACATATATATAAAATGAATATAAAATACATATAAATTAGGCATGTGAAAGTTTACAGGTAAAACCGATTTAATTAAATGATTAAAACATGAAAATATTATTTTTAATCAATTGCAATTTAAAGATTAAAAGACTTTAAATATATAAAATAGTTACTTATATTATCATTATCTTTATCAACAACATCATGTTTTCTTATTTCAGTAAGAAGAGTTTGAAGATACCAAAGGGGTAATCAGAATCCGTAAATCGAAGGCGAGACAGCACGATGGCCAAAATAAAAAGTACAAAGGCACAAACAACGTTCTACAAAAAATACAGATACAACTAAACAACATCCTCTTGAATTATCTCCGTAGAACATTCTATTTACTTTTCTTAGTTTCTGTTTGAAAACTAAAATATTTATTAGGGGTATCTGAATTATTTAAAACTATAACTTGACTTCTAATCTGTCAATCTTTTTTTTTTCTGCTTGGCAGTTTGGAAATCCCCCCTCTCCCCCATACACACATACTCTTTTTCGTCCGTTCCTACGCCTCTGTTAATACAAGTAAATTGTTATTGTCGGGTTACATTAGGGTTATGATTTTTAACTCCACCGTCAACAATATTTCAGTTGTATCGTGGCGGTCAATTTTATTGGTGGAGGAAACCGGAGTACCCGAAGAAAACCACCGAACTGTCGATTATTGTAGAATATATGACAATTGCTATA
>MJUT01028606.1:2411-31417 GCA_002080005.1 Gigantidas platifrons | reverse complement strand
TTTATTTCTACTTATTAAAGGATTATTAGCTGATTATACATTTGTTTTTAATCCTTAATATATTTCTATTTCTGTTTCAGTAACATATACTTATTTTCATCAGTATTTATAGTTTAGATATTTATTCATTTAGTGATTATGTTAAATGAATGCTCCATATTATTTTGTCCTTTTCATTTCTTATTGGTCAGTTTGGTCAGGTGAACTTTAGGCGGGAAACTTTCTTTCATTCTATTGCTATAGACTGCATTATTTGTTTACTTGCTGGACATGTCCGACTGACTCGATTTCTTGTCTGATAGTCATTTGGAATATTATCACCTAATCATCTTATCTTCACATCTTACTTGAAGGTTAGTTTCTTTTCATTTCTATATTTATATAATAATGTTGTGTTTTGCATTCACTATGCGAAAATAGTGGCCAGGGTTGAAAACATAGTGCACGACCCTGGCCACTATTTTCGCATAGTGAATGCTAAACACACCATTATTATAATTATTATACTGACTGTTAATAATTTATACTACTATCCAAAACCTAATACTACATTCCAGTGGAACAACAAAAACGGTCCTATTATTTAAAGAGACAAGCCCAGTAGTCTGTCAAATAACCTGAATAGTTAAGATAACATGTCAACTTTCTGGTATCAATAATTTGATCTACGTATGTTTTAATAGCGTCATAATTAGGCTCCACCCATTCACGTGCGTGATTGATAGGCAAATCAATAGTTTTCTTCGGCAGACCATAAAACTATTTAGGCATAATTGCGTCATAACTAAGCTCCACCCATTCACGTGCTTTATTGACAGGCAAATCAATAGTTTTCTTCAGCAGACCACAAAACTATTTAGCCATAGTGCATGAGCGCTATATAAACTTTGCGAATTCTATGCCAAATTAGAAATTTATTTCTATTCTTACAGAAAGTATAATATTAACCATTTTAACCGTCAAGATTTATTTAATATTTATAGAATGTAAGAGTTTTGAATGAAAAAAAAATGCATACAATGTTTTGAAAAGTAAACATATATATAAAATGAATATAAAATACATATAAATTAGGCATGTGAAAGTTTACAGGTAAAACCGGTTTAATTAAATGATTAAAACATGAAAGTATTATTTTACAATTGCAATTTAAAGATTAAAAGACTTTAAATATGTAAAATAGTTACTGTTACTTTTAATAATGTGTTATATTGAATGTAGAAAACCTGTATCTTGTCATGGAACACATGACTTATAGTTTTAATTTTACACAGGTTTTCAACTGAGTTTTACAAGAGTTGCATTGCTTATATCCTAATAATACAAAGACCTTTACACCTCATGTGAGGTAAGATATTGTGTTGTTTTTATTATTCTACTAATTGTATCACCACTAAAGTTGTGCGATCGAACCCCGTTCATGGCGAGGTGAACTGGATACAGCATTATGTGATAAAGTTTGCCAGTGACTTGCGACAGGTCGGTGGTTTTCTCCAGGTACTCCGGTTTTCTCCACCAATACAACTGACCGCCAAGCTATAGCTGAAATATTGTTGATAGTGGCGTAAAACCCAATAAACAAGACCAAGTCATACACATTAAAAGTATTTTAAAGACGAGGTAACACATATATACTTAATTTAGCCAAACAACACAATTGATTCATCAGAAATATTCTTATCTAAATCTTCTAATACAATTCTTTCATTATATTATCATTATCTTTATCAACAACATCATGTTTTCTTATTTCAGTAAGAAGAGTTTGAAGTTACCAAAGGGGTAATCAGAATCCGTAAATCGAGGGCGAGACAGCACGATGGCCAAAAGAAAAAGTACAAAGGCACAAACAACGATCTTCCAAAATTACACATACAACTGAACAGCATCTTCTTTACTGATCTCCGTATAACATTGTTTACTTTTCTTAGTTTCTGTTTGAAAACTAAAATATTTATTAGGGGTTTCTCAATTATTTAAAACTATAACTTAACTTCTAATCTGTCAACCTTTTTCTTTTCTGCTTGGCAGTTTGGAAATCCCCCCTCTCCCCCATACACACATACTCTTTTTCGTCCGTTCCTACGCCTCTGTTAATACAAGTAAATTGTTATTGTCGGGTTACATTAGGGTTATGATTTTTAACTCCACCGTCAACAATATTTCAGTTGTATCGTGGCGGTCAATTTTATTGGTGGAGGAAACCGGAGTACCCGAAGAAAACCACCGAACTGTCGATTATTGTAGAATATATGACAATTGCTATATAATACAATATTTAGAGAACTGTATTTTGATAGGTAATATGGATTTGTATATATGCTAAATGTTATTCTAATAAAAATTGGAAATCTAATGCAAAATTGGCATGATAAATTGTATTTAAACAATTAAAATCCATAGACAATAATGTTTTATTTTCACTGCATTATAACTATTGTATCTACTGTATGAAGATTTCTTCAAACTAGTGTAACAGGCCGGGTGTCTATTGAAAATGATATGATAAAGTAAATTAAAATAGTTGAGAAAATAAACGGTAAGAAAGGGTTCGTACCGAAGTTACTTCTTAGGGTTCGAGATTTATTGTGTAAAATGAGAAGAACATATCCAAATTAATTGTATTATTTTAAAATGGTAGAAAATTGTATGTCTCAATTTTGCTCAGTAAACGAACACTATATGCTCGTCTTATGTTTCAATTTTTCTCAGTAAACTACAACTGTAAATAGAGTGTTGGCTCACTTTGAGCTATTCAACGATCAGTCGTTACAGAATAACAGGCAAGACTTATGCAGTCACTTCTGCTATTATGTAAACCCTGATATCTTGTTTTAGCTCAGTTCAGTTCAATATACCTATTTAATCTTTCTAACTTCTCTCGATCTGAACTTGACAAATGGCACAAAACGAATGCAACGATCGCGCATTTTGACCGCCATATATACTCTAACATTTACTCGGGATCCTCTAATTAATCAATCTATGTAAAAACCCGAGGATTCTAAAACGGGATTTCCAACTTTATAAATACAACATTAATCGAAAAATACGCTTTCAGTAAAGTGTTAATTTTATTTCACTACACTAGACAGCAGCTTGGAGTTGTATTAGTGCATCAATATAGTGTTTGAAATTATAGAAAGAAAATCAGCTTGAAGATACCAAAGTGGTAGTCAGAACCGCATCTTCGCTAGCCAAGGGTTACGATCCGCTCTACTCATCTTCACCCTTGGCATCGTAGACGGATTTTCGTAATTCCCGCGCACTGCCACCTGCTGGATTTTGACAGTTACGCCCCTTGTAATGATGTCATTTTCAGCCAATCGACGCGAGACTTTCATTTCCTTTCGTTTGAATGCCCTGAAAATTGACTCGAGATTATAATATGGCTGATTTTCAAGTGAAGATTTGTGAAAAATTTAATATTAACTCATTGAAAGACAATCAGAGCAAATCTATAACGGCTATTATAGCCGGAAAAGATGTCTTTGTTGGCACGTTGTAAAGCGCGTTCTGATTGGTTGCTGCTACCACTAGCTGCATTACATATAAACGGTCACCGTGTGACCTCGAAAATCCGTCTAACGATGCCAAGGGTGAAGATGAGTAGAGCGGATCGTAACCCTTGTGACACAACAAGTAGGTTGTTTGGAATAGGTAAACAATTTGTGCAAAACAAATTGAAGTCCGATCCATATCTTCAGGAGCAAGCAAACGTTTTCATGGCTGACAATATGTCAAAGCTAGCAATAATCAAGGCTGGAGAAGAGGTCATTGTGTCGTTGTATGGTGGACTTCCATTGGAAGGACTTGATTTGTGTCGTTGGAGGAAGTTTATATAAAAAACAATGTCCGTCAGTCGTGTAGTTAGTGTGCAGGTTCAGTCACTTCCACCCACTTCAAATGGGATAAACCGACACCCCATTAGTGCGACACCCCGATAGTCCGACACCCCATTAGTCAGAAACTCCAATAGTACAACATTAATAGATAATTTTTACATGAAAAGGTATATTTACAGAATTTTTAACATGAATTAATGTCTTTTGAACTGTTACTGGTACCAGCTTTTTTAAGTACGTATTTGTTTGACAAAAATGCTTTTAATTCTATTTTTATCTCTTTAATATTTAGATATGAGGGTATTTTGGTACTTTCATCGGTCATTTCGATACTTTAATAGACGTTGGTCCTATGTTCAAGACTGCTTGATGTTCTCTTTGTGAAGTCATGTATTTTGCTGTTTTGTTGGGTTGTTTTCTCAGACATTTATTCCACATCTCTGTATATTTATGACCGATTTCAGTAATTTGCTATACCCCCTTTTCGGCCTCCCAACAGTTTAAAAAAAACTCCAAGCCATTAACCAGAAATCCATGAGAAAGGGTGCGAAAATGAAATGCCTTTTCAGAGTCACAGCCAAAATCTCGTCTTCAACGCATTTATTGAACGCCCAGTGATTACAAGTACAATTTAAGCACTCGGAAAACAGTTGCCTTGTCTCTGATAAAAGATCCTGATAAAAGTATCTCACATATACCTCATTTAATTTTATGCTTTATTTATTGAAAGAGGATTGTCAACAGCCCGAATGGTTACGTGTATCAATTTATGGGTCCCTTAAAGTATGCATTATAATACTGTTTTTAAATTCTAAATTTACGATTTTTGCTGATTTTGCTCCTAACACTCTCTGTTGATTGAAGGCAGTGTCTATTCTTACAACAATTTTCAACAAATTGTTGTAAGAATAGCCGCCAATCTTATTCTTACAACAAATGATATTACGGAATCCATTCAATGAGGAAACGAATTTTTATTTAAAATAGCTATCATTTATAGGTGCATTGGGTTCCGTTACGATTTGTAACTTTTTTCATATAAATTATTATTTTATGATTACAGCCTTATAATAGATGTATTTTTATATGATTTATGAATAAAATAATTAAATAAGTTAGTTGGATTTTGTTTTATTTCAAGAAGGAAGAGAAAGGGTGTTTTTAGTCATGTCTAGTTGAACATTACTCACATATTACGTCATACTTAATCACAAAAAAGATACTGTTTCGTGCGGTTCCATCTAAAATGTACCAACCTTAAAAAACAGCCAAAATTGTAGGCAATGCATCAACATGTAAAATTAATTTGTGATCATTTGTGGACTTTTGCTTTAACTTTATTAATAAGCACAATTTCCACCCTAATTAGGGTCAATGGCTACATTGAATAGTCAACAATACATAAACATACAATGTTGAACATATAAACAAATTCAATACACAATAGAACAAATGGAATCAAGTGCCCCCTGTCCTCAGTTCCAATGACTGTTTAATGAAGGAGCCTAAAGATTTCATCTGCTTGATGTTAGTCGGATCTAAAATAATTTCAAGTAGATTTGAATACTCCAGTTTCACGATCGATTGCGCATGTTCGACCTAATTATCTCGCTCGCGTAATCTCGCGATATTTCCCGATATTTCGTTTACTGGGGGATCACTAATCAGCAAGCTGATAAACACCTACAGTCACGTGTATTTGTATTTACCTTTACCTGAGACGCTTTAATCGATTTTTTAGGACGCCAAATATTGTCAACAAACCTAACTAAACTGTCTAAATTAGGTCAAATATGTAGAAGATGGATGGAAGAGATTATTGTTCTGTTGTCGGATGCAATAATAGATGATCGGATTTACCTCGAGGTTTTGCATTTCACCAAATTCCAAAAGGACCTTTGTCACGTAAAAATGCATGGATTCGAGCGACCGGCCGAACACTTACTGGGAAAAATAAATTTGTAGTGACTGACAACACAAAGATTTGCGGTAGCCACTATTTGTCTGGAAGAAAAAGTCAAGATCCGACAAATATTGACTATATTCCTACAAAGAATTTGCCTTTGGGAACATCTTGTACAGAAACGCATAAACGCAAAACTCACGCCAGCAAACGAGCCATTGAATTCACGGAAGCTGTTGATCAAGGAAAAAAAAATGCAAAAAGAAGAAAATAACCAAAAGTGGAAACATTGAATATCCAGTGGACATTAATGACATACAACAAGAAGTAGAGGCAACATCAGAATGGACAGCTGAATCGATTGTTCCGGAATCTATGCATGCAATTCCGTCAACTGACCATGATTACCATAAATATTGGATATTGCCCAATATCAACTTAACATATGACGCCGAAATACAGTGCGAAAAAGAAACCGTGAACCAAGATCAACAAACATCCCCATGTAAAGAAATTGTATAGCATGTTCGTCCTGTCACCTGCAAAGGTACACAGGTTACCACAACATCAACTCTTATGCAAGTCAAGTGTAAGCAACAACAGAGACTAATTCAAGATTTGTCGTCAAAACTAAAACAGGTGACAAAAGATAAAGACATCCTTCAAGACCAGTTAACAAAGCATTCATTCTGTGTAAAGACAATTATGATAAGTGATGAAAACGCTCAGTGTTACACCGATTTGCCAAATATTGCAACGTTCAATGCTTTGTTGGAGTATCTTCGACCGAAGGCTGAAGAGCTCACATACTGGAGAGGAAATAACACAACTGACCGAGTGGGAACACATGGACCTAGTAGAACACTAAGTATTGACAATGAGTTCTTTGCAGTCTTAGTGCGTTTGCGACTTGGATTATTGATCGAAGACATATCTCAACGCTTCTGTATGTCAAAGACACACTTTTCAAAAATGTTTAACACCTGAATTAGGTTTTTGAAACTTGAGCTTGAACTGCTTTTTCCGTTCCCGTCTAGAGATTCAATTAATGAAAATGCACCTGCTTCTTTCGCAAAATTTCCAAATACCCGAATCATTCTTGACTGCACAGAGATCTTCGTTCAAAAACCTTCTGCTTTACAAGCACAAATACAGACTTGGTCCTCCTATGCGCATAGCAACACTTATAAGATTCTAGTTGGTATTGCTCCAGATGGAACTGTGATATATGTGTCTTCACTTTATGGAGGGGCTGCTTCAGACAGGTTCATTGTAAATAATTCAGGTGTGATACAATTGCTACAGTCAGGAGATAATGTGATGGCAGACAGAGGATCTGACATTTCGGATGATTTGAGCAAATATGGTGCAACTTTGAACATTCCTCCTTTTCGCTGTGGACATCAGTTATCTGCAAGTCAGGTTGAGGAGACGCGTCGAATAGCAGAGGTTCGAATTCATGTGGAGAGGGCTATTCAGCGAATAAAGACATTTCATATTCTTAATGGGACAATGCCGGTGACACTTACAATGGTAGCCGAAGACATTTTCAAAACATGTGCTTATTTGACCAATTTTCAGTCACCAATTATCAAGTGCTGAGAAAAGACAATAGTTCAGTGGGCTGGTGGCTCAATCTCTTCTTCTAAGTTCTCATATAATGACATTGTAATTTACTTAATATATATAACTGTGTTATTTCAATATTATAAAGTTTTGATCATTTGATTTCAGTTTCATATGAGACTACCCTACACCCAAACAACTTGTCATCCCCATCTTTCGGTTTCCTTATATCCATGAGACAACCACAAGTCCATACATTAGAGCTTGTCTTCTTTCAATGCATTATTTTGTATGTACATACATGTTATGATTTGATCAAAGTGTCCTTTAGCTCAGTATAGTTTTTTAATAGTATTGACTTTAAGCAGCACTGATGAGATTAATTTTATCATTGGTAACCTATTGAACATGTATAGCTTATATTGTCCCGAGACCTGTTTTGGTGGTACATTCGTCACTTTTATTTACAAATACAGAGTAATGTATGCTCATTGGAATAAACAACTTATGAATAACCGTCATATGATATTCCTGAATAGATATTGGTATTTTATTTCACCATAAATCTGATTTCATGTCTATCCATTATTTGTCTTTGCCCTTTGATTTGTACTATTCACTCCGGTTTTCTTAACTTTTCTTACAGTCCACATCATGTAAGACTACAATCATGACAATGTGCAGTTGAAAGAGGAAAAACATATGGGCAATGTCATTGATTTGATTTGATTTTTGGTGCTTAACTCCACTTTCAAAAATATTTCAGCTATATCATGGCGACCAGTTTTAGTGGTGGAGGAAACCGGAGTACCCGGAGAGAACCACCGACCATGGGCAAGCAACTGGTCAACTTTACCACTTGCGGCTGGCAATGTCATTGAACAAAAATCATAATATACCAAAGGTACATTTTCTCGGATTAAAAAATACACATCCAGAGATAAACTTCTAGAGTGGGATGAGAATCTACAAATTAATTGTATAATTTGTATGCAGCCAGACATGCAGAATTGTCATTTAATATGGACATATCAAAGTCACCAAATGAAACAAGCCCAAAACACACATCCAGAGGTCAAAGCAAGGTCATACTGATATGGGTATTAACACAACCAGCAATTCTATCTTTGCAAAAGTTGGATTTACCTCCTATTTACAAGAGTTGTCTACCATAATAGAATACATCTTGAATTAGACTATATTTTTGCATAGGAGAAAAATCCATCATTTTATAATTAAGAAACAAATTAAAATAAACAGTCTGATGATCAAAGTGTGAACCTATTAACCATGTGACAGTGTATTAAATCAACGCCAGCGTCATAAATATATTCAGAGGTCATGCAATGTGTGATGAAAAAAAAATATAACTGGATAAATTTTAAGTTAAGTTGTTAATTAATATAAAATAACTCGCTCAACAGTAGACAACTCTGTAAATTAGAGGTAACTCCAACTGATGCAAAGATGGAATAAACTACATACAACCACTGTACAAAAAATATGAAATTAAAAAATAACAAGGTTGAACATGTATATTAAACAAAAGTACAGAGACAAACATGTACCGCATGTTAGACTCAAATAATCATTCACAATCACAATTCAACCAACGAGCAGCAGGAGATACATTTTATTGACAGTTTAGAATTTACTTAGATCCAAGGCAGGCAAGTCATACTTCACAGAAGGATATACAATTTCCGGCAAAAATATATTCATGTAGAAAGTTTCCAATCTGGCAACAACAGATTTCCAAAATGTCTCATTAAAAGGGATGAACTCTACATTTATGTCTTTCTCTGTACATAGCACACAATAGCATTTGTGAACTCCTAAAACTGCCATCTGTCCCTGCACCTGAGTATAGTATGCATATCTTCTATTCAATGAAATTACATTGTTCTCATCAACTTTCAAACAAGGAAGTTGTACGGCAGCCAGCTGAATATTTGAGTCCCAAGTTGAAGACGGGTTTTTCAATTCAACAATGTATTCATGTCCATCTAATACAGCAATCCTGTCAACGGAGGCACCAAGGTAGGGTTTGTCTTTGTCAACAACAAATCCCCCTTTTCTCCAATTTAATGTCCGAGAAATTTCTGCTTTTAATGTCCTCAATAAAACGCTGTGCAGCAGTTTCCTCATTCTCCAAACCAAACTGCATTGCAGCTGTTTGCTTACATTTATTGTACAATAAACTAAAAGTTTGGATGGTTCATAGTTGCGACAATACACTGTGTATTTGTACTGTGTCATTTCACATGACAGTCACCTATTTCCGGCGCACACAGGTAAAGGTAAATAATGTGTATTGCCGATTGATCGATTGATGTGTTGACAGTAGTTAAGGTCAGTAGGCCCCCAGTCTCGAATATTCTCGCAAATTAACGCGTGATTTAAACTAAAACGCTCTACCGATCAAGAGATCAAGGTAACATTCACGCTTTCGTGAAGCTAGAGTATTAGGCACTGGCTACGAATACGACGGAAAGGTATTCGTAGCCTGGGTTCTACTAACTCGAATAATTCAAGCCCTTTCCGTCTCCGATTCTCTCCGCCTTCTGAGGGCTTGAAGGCAGCCAATGATAAAAATGCGTCAGCTGTTCCCTGTCACAGGGAACCAATCGCAATGTAGTATTTGTATGAGTATGCGCAATAGGCATATCCGGTACATTAGCAGCTAAATTTCAAAACAATGATGGACGAAGATGGTGCGATTCACATATTTATGATTTAAATTGTCATAGATTCACCAATAAAAAAAAAAAATCAAAAATACAACACCGTGTAATAATTTTTTGAAGTTTTGAAGTTTTTGTCACTTTCATGTACACGGGACAAACAGTGATTTTTTAAAAATTATTGTTAGCAAATGCACCCCTTTCTGAGTACTTATTTTCAATAAAATTTCTTTATTATTTCACCTCTTTTTCCTTAATTTATTGTGGATAATAATAGTATTTATATAGGGTCGACACATGTAACTTGTTGTTAACATAAGATTGTATAAATATGGATATGTACAAGTTAAATTACGGAAACTGGGATGAAATAATAAAGAAATTTTATTGAAAATAAATATGTAAACAGAAAGTTGATTAATTCATAAATTAAAATGATTTGTAATACAATTTATTAAGAAATACCTATTACATCGTTATTACTTAAAATTATTAGCCAGATTTAAAAAAATATATTTTTGTCTTTTTAATTGATAACTGACCGAAGTTAGGATAAATAAATGAAATGTGACTCAACATGTTAATTGATTTTCAATAAAAACATACTTGCCTTTTATAAATTATAATTTCTTATCTAATAATTCTTATCCTTATTATGTAACAATATGGTCAGATTGTTATTTTCGTTGAATGGCTTCTCAAAATAGATAGTGTCACAGTAGGGGCTCCTCCTGTATATTGGATGCATCATGTATATTACCACCTGACAGCTAATATTATAAACAATTTTCAGCAATCATCATAAAATAAATTTGTTTATCTTTATTTTAAATTAAATTCAAAAATCATTATAATAGTGAATTCAATTCAAGCTTTTATTGACTCTCCAATTTTGAAATCAATATTTGAAAAATAGTAATTATTCATTTAAGCAAGGATTTAATTTTCACGTTCCATGTTCATATTTTTACGTTGGCATATGGGATATTTCAATTTTTTTTTATTATTTCATGCGGAATGGGCAGCAAATAGAAAACAATAGGAATAGGTAAAATGTAAAAAAAAAAAAAAATCAGATAATAAAAGAAATAGTAAATATCGCCACACGAGGTACTATGTGATAGGACTATGTGTATTGCATACAGCTTTGGTTTTGTTTGTCTTCTGTGGTAGTCTTTACATACAAGTTATACAAGGTTTTATTCATGATGATCACGAAGATTTAATTAACAAATATGTCATGATGATACGCGCAACTAACAATTTTTCTGTCGTAATTCCCATAAGTCATAGCGATTTACAATTTCCGGTTTGACGGAATTTATCAATGAATGCATTCAGGCGTTAATGTAGCGACCAGCGGGAGCGTAATATAACGACTGGATTATTCGTGTTAGGGTTCTACAAGTACGACGGGTGGAAGTTGTGACTAATTGATCAACCGGTTTCCGGACATGGACACCTAGTTTACGGAAATTAATCACGTATTGCTAGCATCTAGAAGCTACGAATACGACGGATTTTTGTTTTCTTAAATATGTTGTGATACTATAAAGTTTAAAGAAAAAAATATACATAGATACAATTTAAAATGTCAAGTACAAAAATGTAAGACAATAGGTAATTATAACAGTGTATTAAATTAATAATGTTTAAAGTTATTTTAAGCAATTTCGGTCGCACCAGTAGGTTTTTTCTCGGCGCAAAACGTAGTCTAATACATCTTAGATGGTATCAGTGGAGACAGACATCGCACGCAACACAATCTTCAGAATGTACATCAGTTTGGCACACGCAACAGTCATAAACTGCGTTTTCTTTTTTAGTACTAATGATGTCTTTAAGGTGATTCCATGCCTCCTTTGAAAAATACTTTTTAATGCGAGTCAAATTAACGTTTTCATCAAGGACTTTAATCGAAACATCCATTATGTTCAATAATGCATCAACTGACAATCATTCTTTCGAGGTATTTAGTAGTAACATCGCGCCTAAATGCCTTTAAAACATGGAATAGACAGATCAGCAGGGGGACACCTGGTATATGTTCAGACAGAATATTACGTTCACCAAAGTCTTTGTCTGACATTATACAACGTATTTTTGACAATTTTTCATTACACCGTTTAAAGATTTTGATCATTTCCGTGACCGTATGTCTTCCTTCATCAGATACTATCCACAACGCTACTATGAGAAGTACTCATACAGGTGAAAGCTATGGGCTTAATCGTGTATTGTAAGACTGTTTTTTCAATGCATCAGGTTTAATTGGAAAAAAAATAAACTACAAACAGAAAATTATACAAAAAATTCATAAATTGTCATTTAATGAAATAAAAACAATAGAATTAAGAAAATCGAGAAATCTGTCGTTTTCGTAGCCTCTAGATGCTAGCAATATGTGATTAATTTCCGTAAAATAGGTGTCCGTGTCCGGAAACCGGTTGATCATTTAGTCACAACTTCCGCCCGTCGTACTTGTAGAACCCCATTCTCTATCCAGAGTTGTCGTTCCTGCTACGCTACACAACATCTCTGTCAACGCTCATTACAAAAGATTTTTGTAAAATTTAGAAACAGTCAAAAAAATATACTTAAAATTGTTTTAATTATTGTAAATATCAATGAAGATGAAAATAAATCACTCATTTCAAATCAATTCTCTCTTAAAAATGAGTTGTGATCGTTTTTAACTTTTTAATTTTTACCTCCGCAAAATAGTTCTCCAAAAAGTGGTGGTAAAATCGTTTTTAAGAGAGAATTGATTTGAAATGAGTGATTTATTTTCGTCTTTATTGATATTTACAATAATTAAAACAATTTTAAGTACATTTTGTTGACTGTTTCTAAGTTTTACAAGAATCTTGTAAAATGAGCGTTGACAGAGATGTTGTGTAACGTAGCAGGAACGACAACTCTGGATAGAGAATGGTAGAACCCAGGCTACGAATACGTTTCCGTCGTATTCGTAGCCTGTGCCTTTGAATTAATAGTATTGTCAAAGTCACTGGGAAAAGCTTTTCTTAGATTTTCATTTAGCTTACAATTTAAAAAGAAATGGTTTTCGTCATCAAGAGTTTCACATTTATTGCACGTTCGTAAATGCCGAGGTATTTTCTTATATCGTCCCGTTTCAATTGCCAGAGAGTGGTCACTTAGTCTAAATTTACAAATTAATCTTCTTATTTGAAAATCTGAATATTTCAAGTAAAATTCCGACTTATTTTCAGACTTCAATGCTTTGAATAGAAAGAGTTTACTATTATTATCTATTGATTTTAATTTATTATCAAGTATTTCTTCATAGTTTTTATTTAGTATATTTTTGTAATATTTTTTACAAGAATTCTTTTTCATATCTTGATTTCCAAGGTTAATTTTATTTTCAGCTCTTACATGGTTAATGTATGAGTACCAAGAATAAATTCCTTTCTCATGGAGAGACTTAGAAAGAGAAAAACATTCTTTTAAAGTTTCAGGTGTATCAACTGCAAGTAATCTATCTTCATAGAGTAAAGATTGAGTCTTTATGAAATTATCTATTGGGTAACAGTTTTTTGCATTGCATTGTTTTTATATTTCAGATATTTTATCAAAATTTAAACTTCATACTTTTAAAACCTTCAAGCATTTTAAATGATTTTAGAAGCTTTTTAAACTTTTATTAAATGCCTTTTACGATTATCAAAAATTGCATTTCATTGTTTTTACGTAATATTTTATTCTATGATGATAAATTATATATGTTGTGCATATGAAGAAATGTAATTACAACATTATCTTTTTTGTTGTAAGAATATGCTCTATTCTTACTTAGCTTTGAAAGTGGAATATGAACATCAAGATACCCATTACATTTTATTTTGTGCTACATCTAATAGCCACACTTATAGGGGCTCAGAGTCATATCCCCATAAATGAGGTACAAACAGAAATGCATTTTTACAGTGAAGCACACTATCCATCACCCATAACATCATTCAGATCTGCTATAAACAACTCATTTAATGTTGAAATAGCTACAGAAATACTTTACATCATCAAACATGTACTACGAAAAAGATTAAAACCAGATTTGCTAGTTTTATTATATCTTTGTGCCATATTGTTAGCAAACTCATATGCCCCTGAACCAAATCCAGGTCCCAGAACACCAAGATATCCTTGTGGTTCTTGTAATAAAGCAGTCACCTGGAAAACAGCAGGGGTATGTTGTGATTCATGCGACACTTGGTACCATAAAGATTGTATAGACATGAACACCATGATATACAAGGGCTTACATAACGTGTCTTGGAGTTGTGATCTCTGTGGTCTACCAAACTTCTCGTCATGTCTATTTGACACATCAATCTTTGTGAGCACAAACATCTATGAGACCTTAAATGACTCGTCCTTCAATGAAAACTCAATTGGTAGTCCAACTGCAGCATCATCACCAGTGCATAAACAACAAACACCAAGGAATTACACTGCAAATAAAAGAAATGATACTCCTCTACGAGTCTTAGTAATAAATTGCCAATCCATAAAAAACAAGAAATATGATCTGGAAAATTTAATAGAGTCAACAAAACCAGATATAGTTATAGGTAATGAGTCATGGTTGCATAAAGACATTCAATCTTCAGAGGTTTTTCCATCTGGTTATATACCGTACAGAAATGATCGTAAAACTGATGCACATGGTGGGGTTTTTATACTAGTTTCTAACAAATATCTTAGTTCTGAGCCATCTGAACTGAAATCAGAAGAAAATAGCGAACAACTATGGATCAAGTTGCAAATCAAAGGGTCACCTGATTTATACATAGGTAGCTTCTACAAACCACCCAAACTAACTGATGAAGAGTACCTAACAAATTTAGAAAAAAATATATATAGAATTAGACAGAGCCAAAATGCAAACATTTGGCTAGGAGGAGATTTTAATTTAGGAGGAATAGATTGGGATAACTACTCTATTAAGAACAAAGCACAAAACACCAAACAGTGCAAGCAATTAATTGATATATGTCAAAACAATTACTTGGAACAAGTTGTTACGAAGCCAACACATATTACAGCAACTTCAGAGTCAACACTAGATTTATTTTTTACAAGTAATAGCTCACTAATAAATAAAATAGAAGTGATACCGGGTATTTCTGATCACGAAATAGTGTACATTGAAGCCAACTTAAAACCCAGAAAAGTAGTCAAACCACCAAGAAAAGTTTTTCTTTATAATAAAGCAAACACAGAAAAAATCCGTGAAAACCTGAAGACAATAGATTTAAATAGCATCATGACAGATCAAAACCCCAACGTAGACCATCTATGGGAACACTTTAAACAGAAAATTCTTGATATCATGAATGAATTTATTCCAACCAAAATGATAAATAACTCCAAAAGAAAGCTACCCTGGATTAACAAGGAAATACAATCTCTGATCAGAAAAAGAAACAAACTGTACAAGAGAATGAACCAACACAGAAACACAAAAACAATACAACAATATAAATACACTAAGCAAAGACTCCAGAAAGAAAGTAGAAGAGCATACTGGAACTATCTCGAAAACATAATATGCTATGACGAAAATTCAGAAAAAGTACAAAAACAGAAAAAATTTTGGAATTATATACGAAACACCAAGAAAGATAGCTCAGGAGTTGCACCCCTGAGACAAGAGGGTATGCTTATTGATGACACAAGACAAAAAGCAGAAATTTTAAACAAACAATATCACTCTGTATTTACAACAGAATGTGAAAATGAAGAACTGCCATCTCTCACAGACAATTATCCATCTATGCCTGAAATCACAGTTACAGCCAACGGTACTGAAAAACTATTAAACAATCTAGATCCATCCAAAGGTCCTGATGAAATTTCTTCACGTATTCTCAAACAATATGCACATGAATTTGCACCTCTTCTAACCTCTATATTTAATACATCTTTATCAAGAGGTGAGGTACCCACAGATTGGAGGCAAGCAAACGTAATTCCAATCTTTAAGAAAGGGGAAAAGTACTTGCCAAGCAATTACAGGCCAGTATCTTTAACATGTATATGTTGTAAACTCCTTGAACATATTGTTGTCAGTAACATGTTAAAACATCTTGATCAACATAATATCTTGGTTGATTGTCAACATGGCTTCCGATCAAAGCATAGTTGTGAAACACAGTTACTCACACTCAGTCATGAACTACTAAACAACTTGCATACTGGTAAACAAACTGATCTAATTATTCTGGATTTTTCTAAGGCATTTGACAAGGTCCCCCACAAGAAACTGTTGAGGAAATTAGACAACTACGGCATCAGGGGAAACATCTGGAATTGGGTCTCTGCTTTCCTTAACAATAGGCAACAACGGGTAGTTCTTGATGGTGAGGTTTCTAGTCAAATGCCTGTTGTCAGTGGTGTTCCACAGGGGTCAGTCCTTGGCCCTCTGCTCTTCCTTGTGTTCATTAACGACCAACCAGCATCAGTCTCTTCTAAAACACGCTTATTTGCAGATGATTGTATCTTATATCGAACAATAGAAAACCACCAAGACTGTGTCACTCTGCAAATGGACTTAAATAAACTAGAACTCTGGGGATCAACATGGGGTATGCAGTATCATCCACACAATGTAATTCTTTAAGTGTAACAAGCTCACACACACCTCATGCATTCAATTATACACTCAAAGGTCACGTACTTGAGTCAGTAAATACTGCAAAATATTTAGGTATCACTTTGTCGAGCAATATGTCATGGGACACACACATCAACAACATTACTGCAAAAGCAAATAAGATCCTAAGCTTTTTGCGTAGAAACTTACAGATCAAACAGGAAGAGACTAAAAGTCTGGCATACAAATCCATGGTAAGATCAAATCTGGAGTACTGTTCTTCAATTTGGGCACCTCATACTAAGCAACACATTGATAAAATAGAAAGTGTCCAAAGAAGAGCAGCCCTATATGTAACAAAAAGGTATCACAACACAAGCAGTGTTACATCTATGCTTAGCCACCTCAATTGGAACACACTTGAAAACAGAAGAAACATCAATAGAGTGACTATGTTGTATAAGATCACACACAACCTAGTAGCAATAAATCCTAACCTCTACCTTGTGAAACAACCCATCATGCACACCAGGAATTCTAACATCTTACAGTACCAACTTTTCAACACTAGAACAAATTATTTCAAGTACAGTTTTTTCCCACACACAGTTGTCTTATGGAATTCTTTGCCACATGCAACACTCACGGCATCCACTTTGGACCAATTTAAATCATTGGCCCAAAGCCATTACTACTAAACACCAAACTTCAGTCTGTAAATAAATTTTTTGTATATAATTTTATCTTGTCACTGTTTATATCTGCACTGTTTTTAGAAACTGTTTGTCTGTTCGCGCTGCGCCCGACAAGTAATCATCACCATTGATGGATTGTCGTAAAATGTAGATGTAAATGTACAACATATTTAATCTACAGGTAATAATTATTCGTTTCTCATTATCTAATCCGTAATATTATTTGTTGTAAGAATAAGATTCACGGCTATTCTTAAAACAATTTGTTGAAAATTGTTGTAAGAATAGACACTGCTTTGATGAACATCAAACTGTCCGTCTTTCATGTTTACACAATGACCCTTTACAAAATAAGGAATTGAGTAAACGAACTGGTAACAATATAAAAAATTCTGAATATCACATGTCAGTCGACGAAGTGATGCTATGGACGTGCATATATGTAACAAATTTATAACGCATGAAGAACGAACATGCAACGTACATGTAGTTTATGTTTATGAACCCACTTTCTATCCGAAAAACAAACATATCATTGCTCAATCACTGATCGTTGCAACTTCTGTACTAGACTCCAGCTTGCTTATTAATGCATCACAATTAAGGCTGTCTATAACCCTTTTAATGCTTAGAATAACCGTTTATAAAATGTCGGACTATCGGGGTGTCGGACTATTGAGGTGTCGGACTATCGGGATGTCGGACTATTGAGGTTTCGGACTATTGGGGTGTCGAACTATCGGGGTGTCGGACTATCGGGGCTGCCCCTTCAAATGCTGCCAAATTTCACTCTTTGCACGTTTATCTTCAGTGTCAGTATTGGATGAATCAAGACTATCAGAGACAAGGATCCAACTGTAATCAAGAAGGAAAACTTGTTCCCAATTGAAATGTCACAGCAGCCTGCCCCAGATTTTCTGTTGATTGTGATAACAAGAGATGTGGTTGCAAAAAAAAAATGGTCTCAATTGCTCTGGTGGATGTGGAGGATGTAGGGGCATTAATTGTTCTAATGCACGGCCAATTACATTCGCAGATATTCAAGATGATGAATGAACATATTAACAGTAATAGCGAGAACATTTTTCTAGATCAGTGTCGAAATATTTTTATCTTCTATCGAAAAAGGTAATAAAATACAAAACTAGAGGCTCTGGAGAGCCTGTCATCGCTCACCTGGTAATAATTGGCAGGGTAAATCCTTTGGAACGTGAAGTCTAACAAAGATTCATATTTTCTTGCGACTTAAGACACAATTTGCTTACTATTGAATGTGTGCTCCATAAATTCTGAAAACCTAAAGTCAAAATTAAAATCTCCCATTGTAAGTATATTAGACTGCTTAAGTTTTAATTCTTGAAGAAGGTTATCAACAAGCATATTTTTCAAGTCTTTCTGTTTGCAGATAGGAGCAGCATAGAACAAATCAAGTCAACTGGCTTGGTACTTTCTGAGAAGAACAACTCAGTACAAATTCCCATTGGGTCTTGTAGGCTTCTATGTTAAACTTTGCTCGTCTATGGCGGCCATCTTGAATTTCCAGTGGGAACCAAATTTACAATTTAGGTAGAGGACCATCCATAGATCATTCACACCAGAAAACAAATTCAATTGAATCAGTAGTTTCTGACCAGAAGACTTTTAAAGATTGACGAATCAGAAAACATTATCTACCCCTGGCAGCCATGTTTAATTACCGATCAGCACCAAAATTACAATTCTGGTAAAGGACCTACCGGTATGTTACACTTCATCCGTCAATGGAGGTCACCTTGAATTTCCAATCGGCACCAAATACACAAGGAAAATATTTTTTAAATCCTGCGTTTCCGGTAACCTGACCAACCTTAATATTTGGTACTTTCCCTAACTGTTTGTGACATTTTTGAACAAGCACTGTTAAAGTGAAGATGAGTCCCCTATATAACCTGTGTAAAAGGTTTTGGAAAAATAAAAAAAATTTCCAACCGATCGACACTATTTTTTTCAAGTATGTTACCGGAAACACAGGATTTTTTTTTATTACGCCCAATTTAGGTAGAGGACCATCCATAGATCATTCATACCACAAATCAATTACATCAGCTCAGTAGTTTCTGACAGGAAGATATTTAAAGATTGACCAGTCAGAAAGCATTATCTGCCCCTCGCTGCCATGTTTGATTTCCAATAAGGAGGTCGGATCCTAATTATTTGTTCTCATGCACATCTTAATATGGATGGTGAGTTGGTCATGATGATACATGTAAATTGAACTACGTTTGTTGGTTTGATGGAACAAAACAGCTGGGTCAGAAGTGCACGATGTAGCTGTCATATGCATACTGGAATTATTCCAAGAATATAACGGAATAAATACCAAATGAAAACATTTAAAAATCGAGAGGGAGCTCAATCCACCAATCCAAACGACAGTGTAAAGCTTGAAGTAAACTGATTCAAGCATACTTGAGCAAGTGCATGTCATGTGAAAAAGTGACATTAATCTGATGACGGTTAAAGTCCCATAACTCTGTAATTATGTTTCAGAAAATTTTCAAAATTGAAAGATAGCTTACTTTTATCAATCCCAACAACACTGCAAAGTTTCAAGTAAATTTATGCAGGCATACTATAGTGCACAACATGTGATAAAGTGACTGCTATCTTGGATTTCCAATTGACACAAAATAACAAACTTGGTAGAGGACTACTCAGTCATCATTTCTATGATGTTACAATTCCATCGGCTGAGTTTCTGACAAGAAGATCTTCAAAGTTTCAACCAATCAGAACACATTATTGACCCTGGCCTGGCAGCCATGTTGGATTTCCAATCTGCACCAAAATAATAGATCAGGTGTAGAACCATCCAAGTAACATTCATATAATGCAAAATATTCAATTTGTTGAGTAGTTTCTCACAAAAAGGTTTTTCAATGAAATTCCCATACAGTCCAATGGTCCGCTGATGGCGGCCATCTTGGATGGAGGTCTGGGTCACTGGATATAATTTTGAAAGTTGACCATTTAAGTACCATTCATGCCATGTTTGCTTTAAATTGGCTAACTGGTTTGAGAGGGGAAAAAAATAAACATTTATCCCATAGGATCCTATGTTAAAACTATGTTCGCTGACGGCAGCCATCTTGGATGGAGGTCGGGGTCACAGGACATAATTTTAAAAGTTTACCATCTAAGGACCATTCATGCCATGTTTGATTTAAATTGGCTAACTGGTTTCAGAGGAAAAAGATAAACGTTTTCCCATAGGGTTCTATGTTAAAACTATGTTTGCTGATGGCGGCTATCTTGGATGGAGGACATTATTTTGAAAGTTGAACACCTAAGGACCATTCATGCCATGTTTGCTTTAAATTGGCTAACTGGTTTCAGAGGGAAAAAAAATTAAACATTTTTCCCATAGGGTCCTATGTTAAAACTATGTTCGCTGACGGCGGCCATCTTGGTTGGAGGTCGGGGTCACAGGACATAATTTTAAAAGTTTACCACCTAAGTACCATTCATGCCATGTTTGATTTAAATTGGCTTACTGGTTTCAGAGGAACAAAAATAAACGTTTTTCCCATAGGATCCTATGTTAAAACTATGTTTGCTGATGGCGGCTATCTTGGATGGAGGACATTATTTTGAAAGTTGACCACCTAAGGACCATTCATGCCATGTTTGCTTTATATTGACTTACTGGTTTCAGAGGGAAAACTAATTATTTCCATAGGGTCCTATGTTAAAACTATGTTCGCTGATGGCGGCCATCTTGGATGGAGATCGGGGTCACATGACATTATTTTGAAAGTTTACCACCTAAGGACCATTCATGCCATGTTTGCCTTAAATTGACTTGCTGGTTTCAGAGGAAATGTTTTTAAATATTTTCCCCATAGGGTCCTATGTTAAAACTATGTTCGCTGATGGTTGCCATCTTGGATGAAATCGGGGTCACATGACATTATTTTTAAAATGTACCACCTAAGGTCCATTCATGCCATGTTTGCTTTAAACTGACTTACTCCTTTCAGAGGAAACAAAATTAAACATTTTCCCCATAGGGTTCTATGTTGAAACTAAGTCGAGTCATGGCGGCCATCTTGGATATGCGATCGGCACAAAAATAACAAATTTAGTAGAGGATCATCCAGTCATCATTTCTATAATGTTACAATTCTATCGGCTGAGTAGTTTCTGACAAGAAGATTTTCAAAGTTTCAACCATCAGAACACATTATTGGCCCTGGCGGCCATGTTGGATTTCCGATCTGCACCAAAATAACAAATTTGGTAGAGGACCTCCAAATGAACATTTCCGCCAAATTTGGTCCAAATCAGTTCAGTGGTTTCAAAGAATAAGAAGAAAGTATGAAAAGTTTACAGACGCGGACGACGACGACGACGACGGACGCAAAGTGATGACAAAAGATAACTTGACCCTTTGGTTCAGGTGAGCTAAAAATGTTATTAATTTTTTTTATCTAACATTATGTACGTTTTCCTATGAAATTAACGAAAGTAACCTGTCAGATACAATATGTCTGATACAAGATGTTGTATCACCACACTCTGGTGATAAAAGAATGGTGCGACGTCATTTCATTGGAATCCGGCGAAAAACACATCAATGTAGGCAACGTAAAGACATAGTATCAATATTCCCGGCAACTGTAAGGTCCACATTTCTTTTTTAAAAGCGTTGTCGGATTGTACAGTGACACTGGAAGTGATTGAACAGTAATTCGACATTGGTGAAAGAACGTCAACAAATAACGTGATGTCATTCACAACAAGTAGTCTTTCTGCGAGTATTGTAAACTAGAGGCTCAGGTGAGCCTTTATCGCTCACCTGATATAAATAAGTCCTCTTAAGAATGTCTGCATGCCGAATACATACAAGTTACTATTCAAATCCCATAGGGTTCTATGTTAAAACCTTGTGTGCCCATGGCAGCCATCTTAGATGAAGGTTGCGGTCACCGGACACAATTTTGAAAGTATATACTACCCAAGGAACATCCATGCCATGTTTGCTTTAAATTGGCTGACTGGTTTCAGAGGAGAAGACATTTAAACAATTTTCCCATTGGGTCCTATTTTAAAACTATGTCCGCTGACGGCGGCCATTTTGGACCGAGATTGGGGTCACTGAAGACAATTTTGGAAGTTGACCACCTAAGGACCATCGATGACATGTTTGCTATATTGGTTTACTGGTTTCAGAGGAGAAGATTTTAAAAAAAATTTCCCATTAGGTTCTATGTTAAAACTATGTCCGCTGATGGCGGCCATCTTGGATGGAGGTCTGGGTCACTGGATATAATTTTGAAAGTTTACCATTTAAGGACCATTCATGCCATGTTTGCTTTAAATTGGCTAACTGGTTTGAGAGGGAAAAAAATAAACATTTTTCCCATAGGGTCCTATGTTAAAACTATGTTCACTGACGGCGGCCATCTTGGATGGAGATCGGGGTCACATGACGTTAATTTGAAAGTTGACCACCTAAGGACCATTCATGCCATGTTTGCTTTAAATTGACATATTGGTTTCAGAGGAAAAATTGTTTAACATTTCCCCCATAGGGTCCTATGTTAAAACTATGTTCGCTGATGGTGGCCATCTTGGATGGATGTCGGGGTCACATGACATTCTTTTGAAAGTTGACCACCTAAGGACCATTCATGCCATGTTTGCTTTAAACTGACTTACTGCTTTCAGAGGAAAACATTTTTAAACATTTTTCCCATAGGGTCCTATGTTAACACTAAGTCGAGTCATGGCGGCCATCTTGGATATGCGATCAGCACAAAAATAACAAATATAGTAGAGGACCATCCAGTCATCATTTTTATAATGTTACAATTCCATCGGCTGAGTAGTTTCTGACAAGAAGATTTTCAAAGTTTCAACCAATCAGAACACATTATTGGCCCTGGCGGCCATGTTGGATTTCCTATCTGCACCAAAATAACAAATTTGGTAGAGGACCTCCCAATGAACATTTCTGCCAAGTTTGGTCCATATTTGCTCAATAATTTCAAAGAAGAAGATATAAGTATGAACAGTTTACAGACACGGACGACGACGACCACGACGGACGCAACGTGATGACAAAAGTTCACATGACCCTTTGGGTCAGGTGAGCTAAAAAGGGTTGTAAATATTAATTTGATCCTTGTTATTTGTTTAAAATTTGTTTTGATTGAAATGTTGGATAAACTTATTACATAAATAGTGTGTTGGTACAAGATTATGTATCAGGTCTTGCCTGTTGCATGAACTAACCGCATCACAACTCGTCGCTATTGTGACTTGTAGTGATACTGGTTCACACAACAGGCTCGACCTGATACATAGTCTTGTACCACCACACTATATATGTAATGGGTATTTATTGAAATATGATTACTTCAATGATTTTTTTATGTTGATACCTAGACAAAGGGAATACAAATATAAAACAAGATATTCTTTCATCAAAAACGCATAGATCATAAAAGTTTGCCCATTAATAACAGAGTTATTCTTAATTGCATTTTTCCGTGATTTTCACTTAAACGCACATATTTCACCCCAAAATACCCCTTTCGGCAAATTATATTTATGTATATTTTCAGTATGTTGTTAACACAAGTCAATGTTCTAATTTGCACCCATTAAAGCTTAGATTATAAAAATTCGCCCACCAATAACCAAGTTCTTCTTCATTCTTCATTTCCAGTTTTACAGGTTTTTCACACAAAAAAAACACTATTTCACCCCAAAAATACCCTTTTCCGTAAATTATATTTTTATTATGTTGTTAATACAAGTCCACATTCTAATTTGCACCCCAATAAAGCTTAGATTATAAAAATTCGTCCACCAATAACCAAGTTCTTTTCCAATTTTACGTGATTTTCACTCAAAAAACACATATATATTTCACCCTAAAATACCCTTTTCCTCAAATTATATTTATGTATATTTTAGTATGTTGTTAATACAAGTCCATATTATAATTTGCACTCAAAAAACCTTGTATAGCAATTAGTTGCAGGTTGAGCAATTTTTGGGACTAAATTGACTAGACTAATGAGGGCTGCTTTGCGCTAGACCAACATGTTGGATTTTATAGTGCTAGCACACTGAAACAACAGTCTGCGGATAGACACGACGCCCAACTCGGACACACTATCCGGATTCCGAGCCAACCAGTCTCTGCTCTATCTCCTTAATGCTGCGTGTTTAGCGGAGAAGCAAAAAATACCAATTTTATAGTCTTTATAGTTTTACCTTGTGTATTAGTGTTGTTATGTTATGTATCCAGATCGTCACTTTACTCTAATATCCTTTCAGACTTTGGGTATCAATATTAATGCCAAAAGTTCAAGGTCAAAATATTCAAATATTTAACTTCATATTGGGTAGGGTTATGTTACAGTGTAGTGTTATAAAATCTACAAATTGCATAGAGTACAACTCATGTATAACTCAATTGTTAGAAACCCAAAGTAATACATTTAATGAAAACATTTAATGAAAACATTTAATGCAAAATAATAATAAACGATATAATAATAAAACTTTGAAACATTATATTTTCAAATGCGCTACAAACATACGTCACATCACAACTGATGGCAGGTCGCAACAACAGACATTAACTATGTCATATTAACATGATATGTCACAACAGGCACTATGTCACGTGTTATGACACAACAACGTACAATGCATCGTATCATGGTATGTCGCAACAGCAGACACTTGCTATGTCATAATAACATATCACAGCATATGTTATCATGTCATCACACAGCAGCATACAATGTCATAACATGATATTTTGCAACAAGATGCAGTATGCCGTAACATATTAAACTTCCATAAACAGTATGTCACAGGATAATATGTAACAACGACAGGCACTATGTCATGATATGGTATGTCATATCAACAGGCATCATATAATAACACGATATGCAACAACAATGTGTATGTCATTACAACATGTTTAGCAATGACAAGCAGTATGTCATAACAACATGAATTATCTAATATAAAAAATAATCATTATAACATCATAAATCAGTTTAAAGCTGAACTTGTCTACCTTTGTTTTCTAATTTTCTGATATGGAGTTTGTAAATTACTAAATATATATCTAGTATACTTCATTACAAGATTAAACATATGCATTCTAATGCAATTATTATATAACACTCGCTGATGATGGCCGTCGAATCCATAATTGACATGACGTAAGAAGAATTATAATATGACTTCTATAAAGTGGCACACACGATATTACTCAATATCTCTATATTTAGCGCAAGTGCGGTACACAACAAATCTGACTGTTCCATGTGACTCCCGCTGTGAAATTTTGTGAGTGAGCTGCCGGAGTTTATACATACATAATTTCCTAAAAACACAGTGTTTAATCCTTATAATTCTTATTCTTGGACATCGTGTTTGTTTTCGACGCTAAANGGGGGGGTTGAATATGGTTGATATAAACAGTTATTTTAAATCGCTTAAAGTGTCATGGGTCAAAAGACTGCTTAGTTCAGAAACATCAAATTAGAAAGTTATACCAAGAAAGTATTTAGATAAATTTGGAAAAAACTGGCTAATTTTTAAAATGAATATAGACAATGGAAAATCAATAGAAAATTTTAATGATATCCCAGAGTTCTATAAAGAAATAATAAACTGTTGGGTAGAATTTGGAGGTGGACATACAAAAATACCAACTAATTATAGAGAAATAAGAAACCAAAATATTTGGGGAAATAAATATATAAAATTTAATAATAAAAGTTTAATTTATAAAAACTGGATTGATAGCAACCTGTTGTATATGAACGACATAACTGACAAAAAAGGGAGGGTATCACTAGATTATTTGATAGAGAAATTAAAAAATAAAATTAATTTTTTTAGTGAATTTAGTCGACTGAAAAAGGCAATTCCTAAAGAGTGGTATGCGCTATTATCAGAAGAAATATCTGTGAAAATTATTATTAATCTAAAAAAAGAAAATATTATTTCTGCTGGTAGGGTGATTAATATTTATAAATTAGTTAACAAAGATTTTTACAATATTATCAAAAACAAGGTTTTCGTCAAACCGATAGGTATAAATATTTTTGGACAACTTACTTGGGAATCCAGGACTTTCAAAATAAAACAGACTTATATGAATTTATTTTTAAAATTTTGGTAGAAAACAAATTGAAAATATTTAGATGGAAACTATTACAATTTATTATTCCAACCAAATCACATCTGTTCAAATGGAAAATATCAACTGACAATTTATGTAATGTTTGTAGAGTAAAAGAAGATTATGATCACTTTTTTATGTCATGTAAATATTTAGACATGTTTTGGAATAAAATAAATGAAATGTTGAAAAAAGTCAAATTTGAAAACAATATCAGACTTCAACATTTAATATTTGGCTGCACAATTTTCGATAAAGAATATTTTCATCTAAATTATTTTTTAACTATATTGGCATTTACAATTTACAAATCCTATTATGTATCCGAGCAAAAGACAAAGAAAATTGATGTTTATCTGTTATTTAAAAATGAATTTCTAAGAAAAATGAAGGAAAATAAATTACTAGGAATTAATTCATTGTTCAATCAAATATTAAATAATCTGTGATAATATTGTATGCAAAAGATTATATTAGAATGAAATAGGCTTTTATTTTTTATGTAATTATAGTTTTGAATATTTTCCTGGATAGTGAAAACAGAATTTCACAGGGATACTTCAGAGGAACTTGGACTCTGAAGTAAAAATGCAACAAGATAAAAACTGAATAAAATCTGTGATATTGGTGTTGAAAAAAAACCAAACAAAACACAGTGTTTAATTCTAATAATTCTTATTCTTGGACCTTGTTTGTTTCGACGCTAAATACTATTAAAGAAATACCCAAGGAGAGCCTCATACAATACGCATACGATTGTAAACTGAAAAAAATCCGTGAAATGTTATTGACGACTTTGGAACATAATCAACATGACGTCATTTGCGTCATATACTTCCAGTTTGAAACGTAAAGATTAGACGTTATTTGGCTTCGTGTACGCTTCAAGTTTGATACAATTTAACTAAAATTTAAGTTTTCAAGGTAAGCTCTTTAAAATAGTGTTTTATTGTTTTAAAATATCTGGTTCAAAAACAAATAATTCAAAATTTCCGAAGGAGGTAAATGTAACAGCCACCAAATGCCGTGTGTATACAGTTCACGAAAGGTTAAAAATTACCGTAATTTGTCCTATTAGAATCGAAATAATTCATAGCAGGCATAGAGTTGTGCAAATTTACACATGGGATGGGTCTTTATATTCTTAGATCTTACCCCTCGCTTTCACTCGGGGTAAAATTAGAATATAAAGGCCCAGCCCATGTGTAAATTTGCACAACTCTATGCCTGCCATGAATTATTTCTTAATTTGAAGATACCCAAAGAGTTAATCAAGATTTTAATGTGAACAATGTGCCATATTGAATACTTTGAAACCCAAAATGTTAATTAATTCAATTTGATGTACCTGTTTTATTTATTACTATGTATCTCATAAGTAAACACAATAAGATTGCTATAATATTAAAATATCGTAAAGAATTTGTATTTGTTTGAAACATTGTTAAAAAAATATCAAATTGATTTTAAAATGTATGTAGATTGTTTATTATATACTAACAAGTACTGTTTATTATATATGTTTATTAATGTTAACCAGGCCATGATAATGTACCGGTACTTTTTTTGATATTTTACCAAATGTACAAATTTGAATAAAACTCAGTTTAATTACAAATAAACAAATTGAAAATAAAAACATCGTCTACATTTGACATAATTTCTTATTGGATTTTATCCCCAACTGAAGCGTACATGATGAGTAATAACGTCAGATGTTTACGTTCTACGCTGAAAAAGATTATTATGACATCACGATTTTTCATTAGGCTTTTGCGACAAAATCATCAATATTCCACGTCTTTCTATTGTTAGCAATTTTTAGACAATTTCTTAAGCCCATATAGAAATATTTTGTCCAACATTAGATAAATAATAACAGGTAAAACTGCATTTCAGACCCTGAAATCCTCAACAGACATTGGTATCTCTTAAAATACAACACTTCTATGTCTTAATTCAACTTACAACATAATACACACGATATTTAACCACAACACCATTTAACAATATAATATAAAAAAATAATCATCATATCATCAGATCGTCATGATATAGCTGAAATATTGCTGAAAGTGGGATTAAACACCCAAAATCAATCAATCAATCATATCATCAGAAATCACTATTTAAAGCTTAAATTATCAACCTTTGTTTTACCATTTTTCTAATGTCATGTATGTAAATTACTAAATATATATCTAGTATAAATATTATACTAAGCAACATAATATACACAAATATATACAAAATAATATCTTAATGTTGAGATAACATTTATCTTAGTTTTACTATACCAAATAATATCTTAATGTTCAGATATCATTTATCTTGGTCTTATGGAGTGGGTATTTATTTATTTACATATGAATGGTTTGACATACAACAAGTTTTAGTGGTACATGTTGTTTTAAGAAGTGGTTATTTATTTATTTACACATGAATGGTTTGACATACAACAAGTCTTAGTGGTACATGCTGTTTTAAGAAGT
>MJUT01028597.1:54057-67596 GCA_002080005.1 Gigantidas platifrons | reverse complement strand
CCCCGATGCGCGTACATTTCGTAACATTTATAAGTTACAGAAACACGTTTCATTAAGGCATCAATCACATCTGATAGTTTTTATGGGTAACAAAAATTTAAGATTTGGCAGATAATGCCCCTTTAAGGGAGGTGAAAATTATTATAAATTTATTGACAAGTATGAGGTTAGCACTTTTATTGTCCCCAAGGTACCAACTATTGTCCTCGACGTTGCCTCGGACAATAATTGGTACCTCGGGAACAATGAAGATGTTATTACCCGAATATCAAGTCTATTCATAAGTGTTTTATTATACTGAACAACTGTGCAATTAAAAATTCTAAATTGTAGGTCTTTTTCTAAAGGATTTTTGGTCTACTTTATTAATGCTTTTTAAAACTAAGACATTAAGGAGAAAGAGCAAAAGACTTGTTGGTTCGGAATCAGACTAATGTGTCCGAGTGAAGCGACGAGCAAGCACTGTAAATATCCAACAAAGCGTGTTGGATACGTAGGAAGCGAATATCATTATCTACTCATAGAATGAAACTTGTTCTCGCAATGGTATAGCTGAAAAGGTGCTAATTTGGCGCTAAACAACAATCACTCACTGACTCACTTATTGTAATATCATACTCAGATATCTGAACCTTGGACTTCGAGAGCTAAGTTTAATAATAAAATTTGTTCACGCCACGATATAGCTGAACTATTGCTAAAGTTTGCGTTAAACTTCAATCAATCAATCAATCAATCAATCAATCAATCAATCAATCAATCAATCAATCAATCAATCAATCAATCAATCAATCAATCAATCAATCAATCAATCAATCAATCAATCAATCAATCAATCAATCAATCAATCAATCAATTTTTAAATCAATCAATTAATCAATTAATCAATGGACGTTTTATGTATCTGACGAAGGTTATTCCAGAAACGAGTCATACTCGCTAAATAGATTGGATTTTAGCGTGGTTTGATGCTATTTATAGATTACGTTCCAATATGGTTTGATGCTATGTATAGATGTTGATGCTATTTATAGAATATGTTCAAGTTTGGATTGATGCTATTTATAGATTGCGTTCTAGTATGGGTTGATGCTATTTATAGATGTTGATGCTATTTATAGATTGTGTTCTAGTATGAGTTGATACTATTTATAGTTCTCGTATGCTTCCGCACGGACATGATTTATTAGATTTTTTACAGTAATTTACAGTTCCTAAATAATGTAATTATTAATAAAATCAAGGTTCTCCTTCCTCAGACATTGGTGACCTTTGGTGACCTTAGCTACATTTTGGTGATCCTATTTAGGCCCCATGTTGGTGATCCTATTTAGGCCCCATGTTGGTGATCCTATTTAGGCCCTTTGGTTTACTTGCTCGCAAAACTTTTTAAATTATTCGGCTTTCCAACCTTGTGATTTTGAGCGTACCTGGTGAAGGTCATTCCAGAAACGCGACGTGCGCACTAAATTTGATATCTACGTTTTTATCTTTATAGATTACGTTAAAGTATTGTTTGATACTATTTATAGATTGCGTTCGAGTAATCTGTGACAGTTGGGGGTGGAAGTATAAAGAATGTGATGTTCCTGGTATGACACACGGCCATGTTGTATCGATGACACTCCATGTTGTCCGGTATCACTGTACCGAGTTTGGATCGTTCTACAACTGGAAGAGAACAACCATCTATGTGGATCGAGGATGTAGAGCTACATTCAATGTTTGTTATACTGTATTGTAAGAAGTAATGGTCAACGGGGTTAAGGGTTAGGGATGTGCTGTTTAACGCCACTTTCAACAATAGTTCAGTTATATTGTCGCGATAAATTTTATTGGTCGAGAAACCCGGAGTACCCGGAGAAAATCACCGACCTGTCGCAAGTCACTGCCAAACTTTATCACATAATGTTGTATCGAACACACCTCGTCATGATCGGGATTGGAACTTACAACTTTTGTGGTGATAACAGTTGATAGCAAAAGTAGTTGTAAATCCAACTACCATACGATCACGGCCATGACGGCCCCATTTGGTAAACTGAAAATAAATTAAAAAATATTTTGGTTGTCATGTCTAAGCCCGTACGTTGTATTGCTCCCAAACACTTTCAATTTGTTTGGCTTTCCAATCTTTCGATTTTGAACGTACCTGATGAAGCTAATTTTCAGAAATTAACTAAATTTGATAGATATGTGTTTCTGTTTGGGCATTATATAGTAACCAAAGTTCATTTGTCCCAAGTCACTCAACCATATCGGTAGGGTTATGGTTAGCGTGCTCGCCTCGAGTGTGGTAGATCATGGGGTTGAGCCCCGGTCGGTCAAACCAAAGACTATAAAATTAGTATTTGTTGCTTCTCCACTTAGCATGCAGCATTAATGAGAAAGAGCAGAGACTGGTTGGCTCTAAATCAGGATAATGTGTCCGAGTACGGTGACATGATTACTCCGAGGACTGCTCTTTCAGTGAGCTATCACTATGAAAATCCAACTAAGTGTGTTGATATAGCTAGAACTAAGCGGACTTCATCATCATCTCATTGTTCTCGCCATGATATAGCTGAAAAATGCCGTTAAACAGCAACTCACTCAACCCAAAGTCAGAGAGCATCGAAGTGGCAATTAAGAATGGACAATCCAGAGCACTTCCTGCTCCAATAGTGAATTTGTTTCTTCAGTATATGATTTAATCTTATGCCATGAACATCAAACATACCTGAATAAAACTCGAAGAAGAGCTGACAATGTAATGGCCGCCAGAAGAAAAACGACAGAATGACAAACAATGATCTATAAAACACTACACAGAAAACTAAAGATTGTTTAGTACGAATCCCACTAATGACCGGGTATGAACGCAGATGCTCTGGAAGGGTAAACAGTTCCTGCTCCACTTAGATTACCTCTCTAGTATCTAGATACTTCTTACATAAACGTTAGAGAATACCAGAGACACTGACGACATTGGGTACACAAGGCACAGGAAGAAGAAAAACAAACGAAAAATCACAACATAGAAAACTAAATAAGATGAGCAACACGAACACCACTGATATCCGGGGTGAATCCACGTGCTCGAGAAAGGTAAGCAGATCCTGCCTCTTATAAGACACCCGCCATGTTGCCTATATAGTCAAGAAGACGTGTTGGGACACCACTATATGTAAGCAAAAATAAATAACACATGAGCCCCATACAAATAAGATGAACCGAACATATTTTTGTTTGTTGCGGAAATCGTAGCGGACATCACAAGACGGAACTAAGAAACTAAAATGTGATTGTGAGCGAACTTAATAAAGATTCTTCCAAAATCGTGTCGTTCGCACTAAATTAGATATCTACGTTTTATCACTGTGTACTATGGTTCTTTCTCTCGATCAGTTATGAGTTTTCTCAGATATCTACGTTTTATCACTGAGTACTATGGTCCTTTCTCTCGATCAGTTAATGAGTTTTTCTCAGATATCTACGTTTTATCACTGAGTACTATGGTCCTTTCTCTCGATCAGTTATGAGTTTTTCTCAGATATCTACGTTTTATCATTGAGTACTATGGTCCTTTCTCTCGATCAGTTATGAGTTTTTCTCAGATATCTACGTTTTATCTCTGAGTACTATGATACTTTCTCTCGATCAGTTATGAGTTTTTCTCAGATATCTACGTTTTATCACTGAGTACTATGGTCCTTTCTCTCGATCAGTTAATGAGTTTTTCTCAGATATAAGGTGGGTAGGTTATGGTGTTTAACGCCACTTTCAACAATATTTCAGTTTTATCGTAGCTGATTGTTTTATTGATGGAAAAACTGACAAACTGACAAACTTTATCATATTAAGACGTATAGAGTACTGATGAGCGGGATTCGAACTTACAACGTTAGTGGTGATTGGCACTGATTGCCCAGGTAGTTTTAAATCCAACTACCATATAATCACGACCACGAACGCCTTTCTCAGATATTTTAATATCATAATTAGCCTTGTGTTTTACAGAAGGTAACAATCTATAAAAAAATTATTAAACAAATTGGATACCTAATTGTAGAATAGTGAGTGAGTGAGTGACTGTTGTTTAACGCCAACTCAACAATTTTTCAGCTATATCATTCATAGCGAGAAGAAGTTAATTTTCAATAATGTAAACATATTTTATTAAGTAATTCAATAATACAATACAAGCATGAATATGTACAAATTATTCAGATGAATCATTAATAGGATTCGGAAACAAGTTACAAAACTTATATTAATCCGTTTCCTAATTTTCAATGAGATGATGATGATGTGGTCCGATTTGTACTATTTAGACCAAAACGCTTAGTTGGATATTTATATCCCCGTGTATTGTAAAGTCGAGATCCTAAGACTATTTTGTCTCAAAACATTTCTAAAATATCTGCAACTATTCTATAAATAACATAATCAAGAATAAACATACATGTTATCTCTTTTGGTACCGATTAAATAATTTTTGCATCCTTAGCAGGGGCGGATCCAAGATTTCAAGTTAGGCGGGGCGCACTTAAAAGAATCGAAAATATTTGGGGTATTTCGTGTGCAAAATCACGATTTTACGCAAAAAAATCATATTTTTTTCCAATTTTAGGGGGGTGTGTGCGTGGCGGGTGCGCCCCCCCCCCCTGAATCCGCCCCTGCTTAGCAGGTGATTAAAAATCCATCTGAAACTTGGAGGGTATTTCCACCATGTTTTGTAGAGTGTATTGAAAAGTCAAGACTCCATATTTGCATACAGTTGTGAATAAATGAAAGATGATGCCAATTCAATTTTTTCAACTATAATTTAGATAACTATTTGTAATAACAATCACAGCAACAAACATCTATTCTCAGTGTCATATAGTATAAAACAAAACCTGGCATTACACCAAAATTGTCTATTTTGTCTCAGCAGAAAAAAATATTTTTCACATAAAGTTTTATCACCTGTTCATTTTATTTCACTATTTCAAACAGTCAAATATCATAGCAATTACAATGATCACAATAGAAATAAATCCATTTAAAGTCAACTGGAAAAAGTTGAATTAATGTGGTTTTTTTTCCTCTAAAGCACTTATGTTTAATAAATGATAATAACAAATTCACATAAAAGTGGAACACAATTTTGTAATGTAAAAGCAAATAAAAACACATGTCAACAAAATTTATTAGACAATCCATCCCTCTCAAACCATTCATGGAACTAAAGAAAAGAGAAATTAAACACATGAGTGAAAATAATTTTTTATTAAAATAAAAGAAACTATGTCTTCAAAACATTACAAAGGAAAAGAAATGATAGATAACACAAGAAATAAAAACAATACACAAAATAATTGTCATAATTTATTCATATTTCATGCAAATAACAACAATGTGGGTCAATACAGTATAACTATATTAAACACAATATACATTCTTTCTTTTATCCATATGTTAAAGTCACATGACCAAGTGTTTTTTAAAGGCTACAAGTTGTATTTTGTTTCACTCATTGTCAGACTTTTTTTTTACATTTTACAGGTTAGATAAATAAAGAAATCACATGTTAGATATGAGAAATTTTTCTCAATTGATTAAACCCACGAGTCCAAATTCAGTCATATAACCGTTAACCCAAGTTTGTAAACAAAGCAGCTGACCGTGTCTTCCGTGACCCAAGGCTCTAAAAACGGCACATAAATGATTTTAAAAATGGGCATTAGCAAAAATGGCGGAAATTGGCATCTTGAGGGTTTCTTATGTTATTTTACCTGTTTGAATCTGATTTTTGTTAAGATACTTGGTAATTTCCAACTAGGTCATCACTATTATTGTTTGACAGTCACAGGTCACGTGCTCGCTCCGACGTCATCTAATTATGCAAAATGGCTCGACCCTCGACTTTACAATACACGACGGAAACAACAGTCCGCGAACAGACATGTTGGCCCTCTCGGACACATTATCCTGATTCCGAGCCAACCAGTCCTTATTTTTTTCTTCAATGTTGCGTGTTTAGCAGAGAAGCAATTTTATAGTTTTTGGTTTGACCCGATCATGATTCGGACCCACGATCTATCACACTCGAGGAGAGCACGTTGACCATTACAACATTGATGGGTCTAATTACAGAATAGATTAATTGATTTTATCAAAGACAAGAAACTGTTTGTATTTGATTATTCAAGCATACTAGATTTTTCTTTATATCGAATATTTACAGTTCTTTAGTATTAATAATTATTTAAAAATCGATACGTTTCTAACTCCAGACAATATATGTCCCATACAAACACCTTCGACCCCAACTTGACCCATATATTTATACGAGTACGCAGAGGTGATCATTTTGCCTTAGGGTTTTACTATAGCATATCTCCGGTCTCACTCTAACGCCCAGAATTTTAATATTTAAATTTTATTTAAAGCTGGATTTTAATGAATTTTTAATTATTATCCCCTCTAAATTACTTCTAAAATTCATTCCTACACGTTTGTGGTCGCATCATGCTCCGTCCGGTGCATATCTCTTTCTTGACACACAACACAGGTCATATAAATACATAACTTATCAATATATTTAATATTTGCTTTTAAATCAAATTATCGAAATAATGAATTGTGAATCGATTGGATGAAAATAATAACAGAAAAAAAATATCAGACGATTTTATTGGCTAAGAAAATATATTGGCTGTCTTTGATGTTCTAAATATTTTGTTTTTCTTATTTCAATATTTACCGTTGAATGTGTGTCAATAATAGTTTTAATTAGTACTTAAAGGGGAATTTGCGGTAGTGCCTACCGACAAAATTTGTGGGCGGAGCTTATCATCAAAATTCTCCGTTGATATGAACAGCATATCAATGAAACTGTATGTCACATTACCTAAAAGTCACATACCCCAGAAATTTGAATTTTCGAAGTGATTTTTGTAGATTTTAGACTGACGAAGAATATTTTTTTTAATAAGACTGAAAGTTTCGTAGGAGGAACACTAGTAACCATGTCTGTCAAATATTTTGCTCCAAAAGTAACTGTGAAACAATGTATCATTGATTTTTTTTCTCCTCGAGATAACCGTGGTCAAAAAAGTTAACAATCTGAATGTTTGCTCCGCCCACAGTTATTTATACCCACGCTACCGGTTTAAGTCGATACGATTTCTCAGCTTAGATAATTCATCTGCGTCACAACTCATTTGTGCAAAATTATTCAATTGTGCCATTATTCATTTTCATAAACGAGTGAGTAAGAGTTCGTTGTTTAACGGCTAGTGTCAATTTTCCACTATATAATGGCGAGCACAGATTACATTTCATTGTGTGTTGGGGCCGTCGTGTTCGTGGTCGTATGGTAGTTGGATTAACAACTACCTGTGCAATTAGTGCCTATCACCACTAAAGTTGTGAGTTGGAATCCTGCTAAAGGTGAGGTGTACTCGATACAACAATATGTGATAAAGTTTATCAGTGAATTGCTGCAGATCGGTAGTTTTCTCCGGTTTCCTCTACCAATAAAACTGACCGCCACAACATAGCTGAAATATTGTTAAACGTGGCGTTAAACACCATAGCTTTCTCTCGCTCTAATTATGTTGATGAGAGCACCAGGGGAATACACGTACTTCCATCGATAAACAATAACAATCAAACCAATAAATATAATGCCAAACATTTTATAGATTTCAAACAGACATTATATCCTCTAAATATCATCAAAATCCCCGTGGGTGGTGTCAAGTGAGATAAGAACGGCATAGAACAGGAATTGGTTACCCGTTCAAGAGCACCTGAGTTCAACTCTGCTTTTTCTTTTGGATTTTGTGTTGGTCAATCTTAAGTTTTCTGTGTAATATTTTGCAGATCATTGTTTTGTCTTTTCATCTTTCTTCACACAGCAATTTTTATTTTGTGTGCCATTCTTCAATTTACAGGGAGCCCACGTGGTCGTGCCCCTATGATAGTTGGATTTACAACAACCTACATTGTATGTATGCAATCAGTGACTTGCGGCAGGTCGGTGATTTTCTCTGGGTACTCCGGTGTCCTCCACCCACAAAAGTTACGTTAAACACCAAAACCCCAACCCTAAAACTTACAGCTTCTGATAATTATAACTCCTTTGGTATCTTCAGACAAGGTGTAGTATAAATTTACATACGCACTGAGCAACACATTATGAATGTATCTTCAAAATCCAAAGAAAACTGGCAATTCAAGAAAATCAAAACATTTAAACAAAATTCTTCTTTAATTGTTGATTATACAATGAACTTGTTATATACAAATATTGGAACAACATAATGCATTATTCTCTACACAAAGAATATCATCATTTAAACATTTTATTATCAAAACTTGTACCATAGTCCGGAGGAAATCTCTTAGTTAAAAGTGTGATGTATATATTGCGAACTCACGCTTAATTCTATTGATATTCACTTAGATATAAAATTACTGTAACTCCCGACAATGCCGGATTTACCATTGTACTTAGATGTGTTTGAGCACAGGTCCCCGTTGGCCAAGGGACCCATCTTCCTGCCAAAAACAATGGATTTTTGCCGATGTGGTGTAATTTTAAATTTGAAGGCGTTCTGTTTCGGAGCGATTGCAGACATAATGATAGAGTTGACTGCCTGTGTAGGCTTACTGTGTTTACCTCCTTCAGGGCCCAAGTAAGGGGCCTCATAACTTAACTAGCACAGGGCCTCATTTGTCCTAAATCCAGCACTGCTCCCAACTATGGTACAAGCTACTTACCTAATAGCATTATGCTGGATTACAGGAAATTACACCAGAGTATTATCTATAAACTCATTTAGATTTATAAATAATACTGCTTTTTTACATGATTAGAAGTGAATTATTAAAGGGGCTTTTATCTGCCAAAATAGTAAATTCTTGTTACCCATAAAAATTATCAGATAAGATTGATGCTTTGATAAAACGTGTTTTTGTAACTTATAAATGTTATGAAATGTACGCGCATCGGCAAAAAAAGGTGCAACTACTCGTGTTTTGAGATCGATCAAGAAATGGACGCCATCTTATTAATTATCGGCATTGTTTACAGAGTTTGCCGAATCGTCATTAAATCAGTACAACAATGCACTTATTTCTTATTTCCTGTGAATCTGCTTTTAGTCGGCGTTAATTACGGACAAAGAACCATGCACGTTTGCAGTTAATTAGCGACAAAATACAAATGATTCGTTTTTACCTGTCACTAGTAAGGTCAGTTGCATACGGAGAAGTGAGGTCAAATTATTTGCTTGCAAGGCAATAATCAATCGATGGTAATTTTCGTTCTCAAAAGGCGAAAAGTGGTACGATAAGCTGTTTAATGTGAACTATTTACCTTTATTTCATCATTTTAAAGCTATTTAAAACATATCATTTTTGGGTCAAAATCGTAGCTAATGCCTCTTTAAATATATATCCAATATGCTATCACGAGTAGATGTTAAATACCAATTTCAACAATATCGTAGATTTAGGGTTCGGTTGTTTAATGCCACTTTCAACAAGAAAAACATCGACCTGTCGCAAGTCAATGACAAACTTTATCACATAATATTGTATCTAGTGCACCTCGCCTGAGCAGGGATTTGAACTCACAAAGTTAGTGACGATAGATACTGATTGCATAGGTATAGTTATAAATCAAACTACCATACAATCTCGACCACGACAGCCCTTAAGAATAGTTTGGTTATAACACAGGCACGAATTCAGACATGTACACCTGGAGCTCCTCTGCTAAAAACAGTGAAGGGAAAGTCTGCTGTTGTTAAGTCATTGAACATACTACGTTCTTTATAGCCATTTATGTCCTAATTGCTTATTAACATTATGCAATTAAAACAGAGATATCAAATTTAATACACACAACGCATTTCTGGAATAACCTTCACCAGGAATCATTTACTTCAAGGGTTCGACAACTTCTTATAAGACGATGTTAACCGTCAAGATACCATTCAACCACAAACATGACAAATATTTTTAAAACAGAAGTTGGATTGTTTTGTAGATTTATTTATTATATTCCTCACATTTTATTGAAAAGGTTTTACAATATTTGTTTTGCTGAAAAAAGGCAAAGAATAGTCTGCCAGTCTTCTGTTGTTCAATCGTTGACAATACTACGTTCTTTATAGATATTTAGGTCCTATAATGTCTAATTCTCAGGAGTTTATACAGGCCCAGAGGCACTGATGCAAAATGTGCCATGCCCACTTGCAAAAATCCTGCATCCCTGTCTGTATCATGATAGTCCTTTAGATTGGTAAAGGAAACCAGTACTGTCAAACTTCCCATGTGGTCACCTCTATTAAGCAGCCATCTGTAATAAAAGGTCACCTTTTCCTTGTCCTGTCATAGAAAATTCCATATGAATTGAATCTCTTTTAAGGGGTCACCTGTCTTAAGATGACTATTTCTTTTGTACCAAAGGTGACCTCTTAATACAGGTCTGACAGTATATACATTGTACATAGATGAAACAGTGACACAAATCTAAAAACTCACTACAGGTTGGAGTTAAACTCACAACATAAGCAGAGGTAGTCCTTGAGTCCATAGGAGGATGTAACAGGGAGGACCATAAATAAAGATTGAATACAGTGAAACCTGTTTAAACTGAACCTCAAATACAGTGAAACCTGCTTAAACAGAACCTCAAATACAGTGAAACTTGTTTAAACTGAACCTCAAATACAGTGAAACCCATTTAAACTGAACCTGAAATACAGTGAAACCTGTTTAAACTGAACCTCAAATACAGTAAAACCTGCTTAAACCAAACCTCAAATAGAGTGAAACCTGTTTAAACCGAACCTCAAATACAGTGAAACCTGTTTAAACCGAACCTCAAATAGAGTGAAAGCTGTTTTAACCGAACCTCGAATACAATTAAATCTGCTTTAACCGAACCTCAAATACAATGAAACCTGTTTAAACCGAACCTCAAATACAATGAAACCTGTTTAAACTGAACCTCAAATACAGTGAAACCTGCTTAAACAGAACCTCAAATACAGTGAAACCTGTTTAAACCGACCCTCAAATACAATGAAACCTGTTTAAACTGAACCTGAAATACAGTGAAACCTGTTTAAACTGAACCTCAATTACAGTGAAACCTGTTTAAAAAGAACCCTGAATAAAACTGGAATCTTGTATGAACCAAATCTTAAATAAAGCCCCCATTATAGGAAATCTTTGCTAGTTTAACTTGTATAAACTGAACACCTGTCTATGCCGAACCCAAGAGCTGGACCGACGTAGGTTCTGTATAGACAGGTTTCACTGTAGCTGATACCAGAATCAATTAAACATATTCTAGGTCATACATTTTATTATAGACATAAAAATATATATAATACATATTTGGAAATTTTAAAACATTGAAAAGGATAACTAAAACTAATTAATATTGTTTTTTTTTAAAAGAAATAATAAATGACGAAATATATATAAAACAAGGCTTACAATTACATTGTTTTTATGTACAGTGTACACATATTATTTTTTGTTTTCATCATATAATAACACTCCATAAAATCAGGATGTTGCAAATAAGTAATGGAGTAAATTAAATGAGTAAATGAGTTGTCTGATGATGGAATGATGTTTGAGTATATTGATATCAAAATAGATAAGCTTGATAAGAAAGCAAATAATATAGGTTACTTTATATTAAAATTATATCAAAATGGCATTATATGTAATAACAGTTTTTGTGTTTTTTCTACAATGGGTAGAAAGGGATTTATATTAATATATTATCACCATTAATGAGTTTGTATCAGTTAGATAAATTAAGGGGTTAGATTTAGAATTATGGTACTTAACCCGACTTTCAAGAATATTTCAGTTATATCATGGCGATTACCAAAGTACCCGGAGAAAACCACTGACCTACCACAAGTCAATGGCAAACTTTATCACATAATGTTGTATCGAGTACACCTCACCTGAGTAGGATTCGAACTCACAAGATTATTAATGATAGGCACTGATTAAATAGGTTGTTATATAACCAACTACCATACTAAGATAGAATGAAAATGGTGGTTGTGGTAAAAGAAAATTGATTGACTGCCCTATCCTACCATCCAATAATATTTCTTCAAGGGACATGCACACAAGTAAGACGTACTTAAGTAAAAAAAATAATATATATCAAAGAAGTATGTAGTCAAAATTTATTCAAAGACTTAAGATGACTGACAGCATAATCATTATCAGCCCCCTCCATTTCCCCCCCAAAAAAAAACTTATAAGTAAACTTTATGCTGCCATTATTTTCTGCAGTATTTTCGACATCAGAAAAAAATAACCATCTTTGATGAAAAATCATGGCATGTAACCAGTTTTACATATATTTTATATTTATTTGTCTCTTATTTGAATTTTATGTACTTCATGTTGATTTCCGCTGATATATTTTTGTAAATAGATATACCATCCTTTTGAATGAGATTAATATTGAATATTTAAATTAGAATATGCATAGTGTAATAAAATAAATTTTCTTGTGCTGATGGTAAATGTTAAAATGTCCTTATTGCAAAATTAATTAAAAATCAAACAAGAACAAGAAAAAATACATTATTATAATATAAAACTACAATTTACTTATAAAAACATGAAATTCACAAAAATATTGAACACCTTGAGAAACGTTATTGTAGAACAACAATATTGAATTTACATGTAACGCTTGTTTCAGGCATCAAGATTAACTGTCAAGACAAACAAAAAATATTGACAATGTATGATCATGTTCTGTTTGTTATTGGAGACATAATATATGATATACGGTATAACAGACTCTGCCGTGTAATGGTGTTATAGTTAATGTGATTGTCTTGTGTGAGGTAGATCGTGAGTTTGATCCGTTTGGGTCAAATCATGGGTTATAAAATCAGCATTTGCTGCTTCTCTGCTAAGCATGCAACGGTAATGAGTTAGAACAAAGACGGGTTGGCCTGAAATCAGGAAAATGTATCCCAGTGGAGCGACATGTAAGACGAGTTTGAAGATACCAATGGGGTAATCAGAATCCATAAATCGAAGAACAGACAACACAATGGTCAAAAGAAAAAGGACAAAAGCACAAACAACGATCTACAAATCATTACACATAAAACTAAAGATCGAGTAACACGATCAATACTAAAAACCGGCGTTGAACTCGTGTGCTCTATCTGGAAGGGTATGCAGTTCCTGCTCCATTATTGTAGTGGCTACAGTGAGTTAGCGCAATAAAAATCCAATCAAGGGTATTGGTCTAGTACAAAGCGGACGTTAACATCATCTTTGAATTTCTCATGAAAAAGTAGTTTGTTACCATGATCAACTGTATAACAGTAAATGGAAATGATCATGGTTTTAGAAATATTCACTCAATTTGCATTTCACTATAATACGCAAAAATAAACCCAACTCAAAAAGTTTTTAATTTATGTGTTCAACTGGAAGCAATAATGTCTTCACAAAGCTAAACCCCATGTATATAGGTGATAAAGAATAAATCGT
>MJUT01028597.1:15201-53473 GCA_002080005.1 Gigantidas platifrons | reverse complement strand
AAATTAAGATGGTTCTCCTAAAAAGGAGGTATATATTATGCATATTAATATTAGTAATATCAAAAGAATGGGTATGTCACAATTTTGCAAAAAAAAAAGAACATGCAAAATATACAATTAATAAAAAAATATATAATGTCATAAAAAATCATTTTATACTTGATCACATGTATTTACAAACAATAATAGTTTGTAAGGCACAGGCCATGAATGGTACATCAAGAAAATTATAAAGATTTGGAATTAAGTTTTATTTAGCAAAGTGCAGTTTGTATATGAACTGGTCATGAATGGTATATCAAGAAAATTATATAGATTTGGAATTAAGTTTTATTTAACCAAGTGTGCAGTCTGTATATTTGCAGCTGCAAAGTGTTAGTACATTTTGTGTATTCCCATTTAAGTCATTTAAAAAGCCAGTGACGGTCTTGGCGCTAACCCACTTACCCAAAGCCCGGAACAAGTAAAACTGGATTCGGACAAGTGATAATTATATTTCTTCTAAATTTGGCTTTCAGGCAGGTAGGTGAAAACATAAAGACAAAGCCTGGAGTGAAATTTGAAGTTCAAGTGAAATTTGAGGGTTTGTGTCAGAGCACATACAACAATTTCGTAACAAAGTTCAAATGAGGAGTTCAAGTGATATTTGTGGTTTGTGTCAGAGCACATACAACAATTTCGTAACAAAGTTCAAATGAGGAGTCCAAGTGATATTTGTGGTTTGTGTCAGTGCACATACATCAATTTCATAAAAAGTTCAAATGAGAAGTTCAAGTGTAATTTGAGGGTTTGTGTCATAGCACATACATCAATTGCATAGCAAAATTCAAATGAGGAGTCCAAGTGATATTTGAGGGTTTGTGTCAGAGTACATATATCAATTTCATAACAAAATTCAAATGAGGAGTCCAAGTGATATTTGTGGTTTCTGTCAGAGCATATACATCAATTTCATAACAAAATTCAATGAGGAGTTCAAGTGATATTTGTGGTTTGTTCAGAGCACATACATCAATTTCATAGCAAAATTCAAATGAGGAGTTCAAGTGATATTTGTGGTTTGTTCAGAGCACATACATCAATTTCATAACAAAATTCAATGAGGAGTTCAAATGATATGTGTGGTTTGTTCAGAGCACATACATCAATTTCATAACAAAATTCAAATGAGGACTTCAAGTGATATTTATAGGTTTGTGTCAGAGCATATACATCAATTTCATAACAAAATTCAAATGAGGAGTTCAAGTGATATTTATAGGTTTGTGTCAGAGCACATACATCAATTTCATAGCAAAATTCAAATGAGGAGTTCAAGTGATATTTGTGGTTTGTATCAGAGCACATACATCAATTTCATAACAAAATTCAAATGAGGAGTCCAAGTGAAATTTGTGGTTTGTTCAGAGTACATACATCAATTTCATTACAAAATTCAAAGGAGGAGTTCAAGTGATATTTATGGGTTTGTGTCAGAGCACATACATCAATTTTGTAACAGAGTTCACATGATGAAGTTCAAGGTCAGGATTTGAAGCACAACTTTCATGATAAACAGTACAAAACACAGAAGACACATTCCACAATACAGGTCTTTGTTTTGGGTGGTTGAATTGAATCATTACACACTGTGAACTTGTGGCGTGTGAGAAAACTGCTAACAGGTTCCTTCAGGACTGAAGACATGTCCACATCTATGGAAATAGTCATGTCGCTTGATACTGCTGACTCAAACTGTAATGTATAACATTATGTTATGGTCTGATGTTGTTGTCCCATCAAAAACCTGATTGAAATATCCCTACCCACATACCCAAACTACATGCATTTTATTATAACATTATATTATGGTCTGATGTTGTCCCATCAAAAACCTGATTGAAATATCCCTACCAGCTTTAAATTTGTGTACTTTGAAATTGCTACCTACCTTTCCCCTCTTAAATATGTATTAACATTAACTCGTCTATCCTAGCAACGTCTAAAAATTACAAATGATTCGGAGATAGCAAACTTGGGTTACTGTACAATATAAGAATTGTGGACAGGTTTTGTAGGTAAAGTCCTATAACTCTGGATGGAAAAATGTGAAAAGCATCAAATGTGAAAAAAGGACCCGGGTGGCTCAATGAGTTAGGTAGTTGGATTACCTACCAACTCATACAAGTATATCACCAATACGACTTGGATTAGCGCCCAGCTTTCTAACTTGCAAAAAAGGGTGCACTCGACTCGCAGCCGCAAGTGATAAAGTTTGCCAGTTGCTGTCCATGGTCAGTGGTTCAAATCTCCCGNGGCCCGGGTGGCTCAATGAGTTAGGTAGTTGGATTACCTACCAACTCATACAAGTCTATCACCAATACGACTTGGACTAGCGCCCAGCTTTCTAACTTGCAAACGGCCCGGGTGGCTCAATGAGTTAGGTAGTTGGATTACCTACCAACTCATACAAGTCTATCACCAATACGACTTGGACTAGCGCCCAGCTTTCTAACTTGCAAAAAAGGGTGCACTCGACTCGCAGCCGCAAGTGATAAAGTTTGCCAGTTGCTGTCCATGGTCAGTGGTTCTCTCCCGTTACTCCGGCTTCTTCCACCCATAAAACTGGTCGCCATCATATAGCTGAAATATTGCTGAAAGTGGCATTAAACACCAAAATTATATCAAATGTGAAAATCATCAATTTTAAGAACTTCTTCAAATATCAAATTGCAATTATTGTACAATTGAGGACAGATGGACAGATGTCTTTTTCGATGGATTTTGTTTTGGCCATACAACATTCCATATTAGGTCATAACAGGTTACCCTTATTTATCCTTGTCCTTCCAATTACATATATATGCAAAATAATTAAATAAACTAACCAAATATACAACAAATTGGTTTTAAATACAACAAGATTTGATAGGCTCGTCAATGAATGGTCGGTTAAAAATATGACTCCTGAGGAAACTACATCCAATGCCACATTATTATTTATTGTGTAAGTTGTAAAGCCACTATTTAATTTCCTTCAGATTTTCTACTGATGCTCCTGCAACCAGCTGACATGTGAAGCGAAAACGGGGCCATACATCAAAAACAGAAAAGTGGTATAAAAACCGAAAATTAAACTTGACATTCCTTTTATGGTCCTGTTCTCTTGTGTATAAATTTCAAATAATTTGCTAAATGGGAAAATTAGTTATTGAGCGAAAACCAAACGCGGGACAGATGGATGAACATTGGTAAAACTAAATTGTTAACTTAAGTTATACTTTGGCATTGGGGGAATATAAAAGACAACTTTTACATAATTATGTTCTAAACTATAATTGGTTAAAATAGTGTTTTTATACCTAAATACTTACAATTTTTGACAAAGTTTTCAGCTGAGGTTCATCAAAGTGATATATGTTATCCAGATCATCATTTTCTAATTCTAAGATAGCATCAATCATATATGCTACTGCAATAAATATTGGACTAGCCTCCCTTTCATGCAATACTCTTCCGTCCTGTCAAAAACAAAACAATTTTGTTTGTCATTATATAATTACATGAATACCAGTTTGCTCAGAAGTCATTACATTCTAGCTGGTACAATTTTTTTTTAATTTCTTTTTTAAAACAAAATCCTGAATTCCAAATCACCGTGGATCCATTTAATTATATTGCGACCCATTTTTTAGAATTAAAGAAAAATTAACTGTTTATAAAAATAAAAAAAAAGGGATTGTCAACAATTCCACCAATATCAACAAAACGAACAATCACCAGAAAGAAGACAACTTTTGTCGACAGAAATCAGGTCCCTGGACAGGCACAGAAATGTGGCAGGGTTAAACCAGCAATGGAATCACAACAAACTTACATTTTTTGAAGTCAGAGTATTGTTGCATAACACCACTGGCCTGGGCAGTCAGTTTTGTTTGCCGATGAAGCTAAAGTACCTGATGAAAAGTCACAGACAAACTTCAGCCCATAAAGTTGCATCGAGTACACTTCGCTGTAGAAGCTAATCAATACAACATAATTAGTATTGTAAATATGACTATCACGACTAATTTTTGATATTGTTAGGTAAACAGGCATTTTTATCCTGCAGTCAGTACATTTGCTGTACAAATATGCTATACGAATAAATGTTTGCTTTATTCGTACTAGACGAATAAACTTTTCGTACTATACGAATAAACATTTCAGCCTACGAATAAACTTTCCGGGTACCCAGTAGCTATGTACAGCGGAGGGCGCAGACAAGTATGAAACTGGTACTAATGCAACGCGGACCACAAAGAAGACATCCTTGACAACATTTATGAAAGGCGAGGAATGACGCTTGTTTTTGTCCTTTTTATTTAAATCTGACAAGTTTTCCGACTTTTTTGACATTGCAGGATAAACACAAAATACGTACATTGTCGTTAAATATAAAATTCATTTGTACTCGCTTCGAAACAGGCCTGAAAAGATCGCCGAAGGCTCGCTATTCTGCCTGTTTCTAAAGCTCGTACAAATAAATGTTATATTTACCGACAATGTACGTATATTGTATATTTTTTTTCAATACAAGCATCTGATAAAAATGTTACTTTGTGGTAAAAAAACAACTTGCTAAAATAGTATAAGATTCCTGATAAATTATTTTGGACAAGGACAGTTTTGGTGGCTTACAACATACTCAAAATATTTTGAGGATGGCTTCACCAAATAAAAAGTTAAACAGATTTTATTTTTCAAGCTTTCTACCGATATTGTAATTAATGTTAGAAGTTAATAATGATACCCAATAAAAAGTTGACCGATCAACGATTACAAACTGATCAATGCTTCAGGAAACGAACATTATGTATTCTACTCTTAGTGCGGTTCAAATCCCGCTCATGACCAGGTGAACTCGCTACAACATTATGTGATAAAGTTTGTCAGTGACTTGCAACAGGTCGGTGGTTTCCTCCTGTTACTCCGGTTTCTTCTACCAATAAAGCTGAACGCCACGATATAACTGAAATATTGTTGAGAGTGGCGTCAAACACTATAACCCAACACAAGCCCTATGTGTGGGTTTAAAGTATCAAGTTAAAACATAATGCTTACCTCAGTCTTAACTCCAACAAATGTAAGGATAGACCACACTGTGTCATTATTGATGAAATGTTCATCTAAACTGTCCTTGTCTTCATTTAGGCTGCCATTTTCTGCTTTTGACAACTGAAAAAAAACAATATAAAACTTACACAGCTCTACTTCAAACCCAAATGACTACATAATTTTAAACATATATATATATATATATCATGTTTGGAGGGGTATTTCAATAAAAACCGTCTCGGTGGTGTAATCGTTGGCATGCTCACCTAGAGTGTGGTTGATCGTGGGTTTGAACCCCGATCGAGTCAAACCAAAGACTATGTGAAATTAGTAGTTGTTGTTTATCGGCTATGTACGCAGCATTAAGGAGAAAGAGCAAAGACTGGTTGGCTCAGAATCGGTCACAAAATTAATTTGAAATATGAAAAACGCATACCGTCTATACATCAATCAAAATCCAGGATACTTATATGAGGTGTAAATATGCAGCTTAAACATTGATACTACGGTATGGTCAATGAATATTCATTCATAACGGACTACTAGTTGAGAGTGTTAAGTTATTGGTGCGACTATCAACAAAATTACAGCTATATTGTGGCAGTCAGTTCAATGGGTAAGAAATAGGATGTATACATGTTCCTCAAATTCCATTTTCTGTATGGCTGTTGGAGATCCAATTATTAAGAGGAAATGATCCCATTAACTGGCTTAATCTGAACATATGTTGTGACTGTACCACGCCAGGACCTGGAATTGCAACGTCATGCCATGGCCTTTTTTATGTTCATTGAGTTGAAGTAAGATATGATTATTAGCTTTGTTGATATTGGTGGAATTGTTGACCATCACTATTTAAAATTTCTTTTCATAAGAATCACAAAAACTATCAGTTGAGTAAATTGACATTGACCTGTTATCATCATGTGATTGTATTGAGACTGTCACGTGACATCATGCTACTCTCTGTCAATGGAAAAGAAACGGTAGAGAAAACCGAAGGGGCAATCAAAATGGACAATGCAGAGAAACTGGCATCATAGGAACCACAAGACAAAGAAAAACAAAACAAAAACACAACACAATATGTGCTGTACACCACTATATGTAAACAAACACAAATAACGTAAATAAGACACAAGCCCTCCTACAAACAACCGGAAGCATACATTTGCCTCAAGTTCCATCTTAATAATACACTGTACTTACGATTTTTGACATAGCCACAACATCACTATAGCAAGTCATTAAATCCAACAGTGAAGATTTAATAGGTTGACCGTCTGCTTCTGTACAATCACGTAATGGCTGCAATATGTCTTGTAAATCCTGAAGTGTTGCCGCCACCTCATCTTCATCTGGTAAAAAAGAATAGAACTACAGATACGTGTATCTTATTGGTGTGAGTGAGTTATTGTTGTTTAATACCATTTTTTTTTACCAAGTTAGCAATTTTTACACCTACTGTCAAACTTGTAATCAATGGTCACCTTTAGGACAAAAGTAAAATGGTGGCATATAACAAATGTGATTTGACCTCTAATTTATGATTGGTTCTTCTGGATTGTCATTCCGATCCGCAATGATTTATGCATTACTGCTACCAGATGGGAATGCAATGGAAAAGCTAAAGTTGTGAGCTTGAATCACACTCATGACTAGGTGTACTTGATACAACATTATGTGTTAATGTTTGTCAGTGACTTGCTACATGTCAGTGGTTTCCCTCCACCAATAAAACTGACCGCCACAATATAACTGAAATATTATGGAAAGAGGTGCTAAACATCATAACCCTTAACCAATTGATTGGAGAAAAAAATGGCCACCGCTTTGTAATGGTCCTGTGTTTTGTAATAATTTAGAGTTACTATGATACTCATTAAATAATTTGACAGCTAAGTCGGTACTATTTTGCATTAAGAACAACCCGAATGTTCATTACCGATGATTTGTGAAAGTCCAGGATGAAAAGTGACCATTAAATACCAGTAAACTGATACAATGGGATAAACACTGGGTGAGCATTTCCCGCATTAGAGAGGTGACCGATTATTTAAATTCAGATATGACGTTAATCTGGTTGGAAGAGTTTTAAACTGGCTATTTACAGCAGTTGATGGTGTTTTAGGTACCACTTAGGGAAGTTTGAGTGTATATCGTGGCAAGAACAAATGGCATTTAGATGAGGATGAGGATGATGTCTGCTTTGTACTAGACTAAATGCTTTGTGAGAATGTTATCGTCCCAGATAGACATGTTGCGTGTGTAATTGTTATTTAATACCAGACGAACATTTTGTCAGCTATATCATTCTATAGACAAGTTATCGTTTAATGAGATGATAATATAATATCTAATTTGTATTAGACCAACACTCTTAGTAGGATTTTTATAGAGCTAGCTCATTGAAGCGACAGTCAATAGATAGACATGTTGCTCCAATCTTACACATTATCCTAATTCTGATCCAACTAGCTGCTGTTCTGATATCTTAATGCCTGTTGTTTATTTCATAATCATTGGTTCGACCCAACCGCCGATCAAAATCATATTTTTCAGCACTGGAGGCGAGCACCTTAAGGTCAACGAAAAGATATAAGTGTTTCCAGTAACATTCTATAGTAGAAAGGTAGCCAACACTTTTGACTTTTTACACCTATAATTATACAGGACAAGAATCTGAGTATAAAACAGTGCTTCTCCAAAGAAGACAATAATATTTGTTTATGTTAAACCATACAAATTAAGATCAGTATTTTTTGTGTTGCTTTACCACCAAAGCGATTAAAAAAACTCTCGCATTAGCCTTACCATAGCTAGGTGAATATCCTCCACCAAATTTAAGTAATGGCTTCCCGCTGATTTGTACATTTGATGTCTGCATCACATTTTCTGGTAGAAAAAATAATAGAACTACAGATACATGTATCTTATTGGTGTGAGTGAGTGATTATCGTTTAACGCCAAGTTAGCAATTTGTACAGCTAAAGTCAGTTCCGATCCGCAATGATTTGTGTATTACTGCTACGAGATGGTAATTTAATGGCAAAACTAAAGTTGTGAGTTTGAATCCCACTCATGGCTAGGTGTACTCGATACAGCATTATGTGAAAATGCTTGTCAGTGACTTGCGACATGTCATTGGCTTCCTCCAGCAACACAAATGACCACCACAATATAACTGAAAAATATTATTGAAAGAGGTGCTAAACCCTTAGCCCATTTAATGGAAAAAAATAGCCAGAATTTTATTGTTCCAGCCCACTGAAACAACAGTCAATAGATAGACATGTTGCTTGAGTGATTGTTATTTAATACCAGACGAGCAATTTTTCAGCTTTATCATTCCATGGACAAGTTATCGTTTAATGAGATGATGATATAATATCTAAGTTTTATTAAACCAACACACTTAGTTGGACTTTAATATAGCTAGCTCATTGAAATGACAGTCATTAGATAGACATGTCGTTCCAATCTTACACATTCTCCTGATTCTGATCCAACTAGCTGCTGTTCTGATATCTTGTTTGCTTAACCCCAGTACACCATCAAAGCAATTAATGAACTCTCGCATTGGCCTTACCATCGATGGGTGACAATCCTCCACGTTAGCAATTTTTACAGCTACAGTCAAACTTGTAATCAATTGTCACCTTTTGGACAACCGAAAAATGGTTGTGCAGAACAAATGTGATTTGACTTCTAATTTATGATTGGTTCTTCTGGATTATCAGTTCCGATCCGCAATGATTTGTGTATTACTGCTAGCAGTAAGTAATTTAATGGAAAAACTAAAATTGTGAGTTTGAATACCACTCATGGCTAGGTGTACTTAATACAACAGTATGTGTTAAAGCTTGTCAGTGACTTGCGACATGTCAGTGGTTTCTTCTAATAATAAAATTTACCGCCACAATATAACTGCAATATTACTGAAAGTGGCCAGAATTGTATTGTCCCAGCTCACTGAAACAACAGTCAATAGATAGACATGTTGGTTGAGTGATTGTTATTTAATACCAGACGAAGCATTTTTCAGCTATATCATTCCATAGACAAGTTATCGTTTAATGAGATGATGATATAATATCTAAGTTGTATTAAACCAACACACTTAGTTGGATTTTTATAGAGCTAGCTCATTGAAACGACAGTCAAAAGATAGATATGTCACTCCAATCTTACACATTATCCTAATTCTGATCCTACTAGCTTCTGTTCTGATATCTTAATGCCTGTTGTTTATTTAATAATCATTCGATCGACCCAACTGGCGATCAAAACCACATTTTCAGCACTGGAGGCGAGCACCTTAAGGCCACAAAAAAGACATAAGTGTTTCCAGTAAAATTCTATAATAGATAGGTAACCAAAACTTTTGATTTTTTTATACCTATAATTATACAGGACAATAATCTGAGTATAAAACAGTGCTTGTCTAAAGAAGACAATCATATTTTAGGTTAAGCCATACAAATTAGGGTCAGTATTTGTTTTGCTTAACCCCAGTACACCACCAAAGCAATTAAAAAACTCATTTTCCTTACTATCTTTAAAAAAGCCTCCACTCTGGTTTGCCGTCATCATAGGAATAATTACTCCGCTATCTACATCCACTTTTAGTTTCCAGACTTTATAAGCCAGGGTGGTTCCTGGTTCTATGACCATGTCTCTGACACTGCTCGTAGCAGCTCCAATACTTGCATTAATATTACCGATGACCTACAAAAATTAGATAACAATTTCTTAAGATACAACTTATTCTGTCGATAAATGTGGTATTTTAAGACAGGTGGTCTCTAAAGAGAGGTTTATTCTATGATTATATCTCTGACACTACTGGTAGAAGCTTCACTTTCCGCATCAATAGTGCCTCTTATCTACAAAAATTAGAGAACAATTTCTTGAGATATAATAAATTATTTCGATAAATGTGGTCTTTCCAGACAAAATGTCTCTCAAGAGAGGTTTATTCTATGATAATGTCTCTGACACTGCTTCTAGCAGCTTCATCTTCTACATCAATAGTACCTCTCATCTACAAAAATAGGAATCAGGTTTAAATATGCAGCAACAATACACTACGGCCCTCAAACATCTGACAAGACCCAATTAGAGGTTATGAGCTGATAAAATCACGATCAGAAAATGAAAATGCCGCTTTTATTCATATGGTTGGTCGTATGGTATTTGCATTTGCAACTACCTATGCAATCAGTGCCAATCACTACTAAGGTTCTAAGTTCGAATCCCGCTCAGGCGAGGTGTACTTGATACAACATTATATTATAAGTTTGTCAGTGACTTGCGGAAGGTCGGTGGTTTTCTCTGGGTACTCCGTTAGCATCATTAAGATAAATACTTCTTCTCGGATCACTTTAGGCTGAATCATTATAGTGATGTACAATGCTTACAGTGCCATTACAAGTAATACTGAATAGTAGGGTTAGGGTTACAGTATTTAAAATCACTTTCTACAATAATTCAGCTACATTGACAATTTGTGGCTGTCAGTTTTACTGGTAAAGAAAAGCGGAGTACCCGGAGAAAACCACCGACCTGCTGCAAGTTACTGACAAACTTTATAATATAATGCTGTATTGAGTACACCTCTCCATGAGAAGGATTCGAACTCACAACCCAATAGTATGCACTGTTATTACAGGTAATATCGGCAATGACCAACCTGACAAAGTATTGCATTATTATCAGTCCTCGAAATGAAAAGTTTAATTTACTGGTCTGAATCAAATTCTTGAATTTATTTTTATATGGTTCTTATTAAAACTGAAAAATTTACTGGTGCGAACAAAGTTTAACTGGTCTTGGGCAAGAGAACCAGTGCTCGTTGTGAGGACTGAGGTTATATCGAGTACACCTCGCCATAAGCGGGATTCGAAGTCACAACTGAATAATATGCACTGGCATTACAGGTAATATTGGCAATGACCAACATGGCAACGCATAGCAATATCTATATCCTACAGTAGCGATGTAACGATGTAACGAAATTTTGTTACATTTGAAAAAAACACGCAATTTTTAGAATTACAATTGTTTATTGCTCAATAAATACCTACCATAATAAAATGTAGATAACATTCACTAGCAACTGACATGAACCGGAAACAAACAAAAACTGATGACCTCTACCCTAACTTGGCAGCCTATTCCTTCATCACTTTTTCAATCCAAAGTAGACTAAAACAAGGGGATGAAGGTAGGTGCGGGGGACCTCTAATTTATTATGGTAGGTATTTATTTAACAAAAATTATATTAAATTCTAAAAGTTACGTTTTCATAACAATAAATACGCTACCATAATAAAATATAGATAACATAATTTATAGTCATGGTCATTGCATCCACCGCCCAAGCTCTTTGATCTGGGATTGGAGAGACAAATTTCTCCAGCTTGTTATTCAAACTGGTGGCAAACAGATCTATCAGGGGGCGATCCCATATCAGAGTGATAGCTTGAAAAATTACTGGATGTAACTCCCTTTTCGTATTCATTGGAACACGGAATCGAGATAATGCATCCGCTATTAGATTCAGATTGCTCGGGACATGTCTCACTGTCAACACTGTCTGGAGACTGTCGCGTAGCAATATAATTTCTCGGCATAGAAAATACAGAGAAAAGGAGTGAGTTTCCCTTGATTCTGAAGGTAAGCCACCACTGGAAGTGTCTCAATCACAGCAGAACTGTCTTCATTTCCAGAAGATGTATGTGTTCTTCTAAATGACAATATTCCCACACCTCTAACACTGTTCTCCCTTTTAGGAAGGAATCCCATCCTGTTAGGGAGGCATTTGTGTAAAGAGTTAGTGTGGATTCTGGGGGATCTAGAGGTACACCTGTCAAAAGGTTCGACGTTTTTAACCACCACTGAAGATGGGGCAGTAATCTGGGAGGAACAGGAATATAAGCCTCCCACATTTGAGTAACTGGATGCCAAATCTCCTTCAGGTACCTCTGAACTGTAGACGGCCCAGAGGAATAACATCCATCAGAATAATCAGAAAACCTATCAGCTTTAAAAATTGACGATCTGGTACTGACGACACCTGAAAAAATTGTTCAGCAGAAATCGTAGAGTTACAATTTTGTCCTCTGGGGGAAGACTAGCCCCAGATATGTCCAATAATGTTCCCCTAGAAAAATGAAGCATTGGCTGGGTACTAGCTCCGACTTCTTCCATGAAATAAGGAAACCCAGTTTGAGGAGCAAACCTATCACAAAATGGGTATGATCTCTCAGAAGAAATTGGGACATATTTTTCAACAGGGAATCGTCCAATTAGGAATGGATGAAAATTGACTCGCTGTGTAAATGTGCTACCACTGCCTGAACAAATTCTGCTAACTACTAGAGGGGCTGTAGATAGGCCAAAAGGAATCGTCTTGAAAGCGTATACCCTGTCTTCCCAAACAAATCTCAGGAACTTGTGGAACTTGGTGGAAATAGGAATGTGGAAATAGGCGTCTGTCAAATCGAGAGACGTTGTCCACATACCTAAATGAATTGAGCCCCTGATAGATACGTTGGTCTCCATCTTGAAATGTGGCACTATTAGATGCTGATTCAGGACGAAGAGGTCTATCACAGGTCTAATTTTCCCTTTTTTGGTACAAGAAAAGTGCGGGAATAGAAACCTAGAGTAAGATGAGGGTTCACTAATTCCACAGTACCTTTCTGTAGAAGAATGTGAACCTCTTCTTGAAGCAAGAGACTCCTGTCTATGTCCCTCGTCACTGACATGTTCAGAGGAACTGATAACAATGGAGGTTGACTTTGAAACTGAAGTTCCAGACTCCCACGCAATACTGAAAGAACCCATTTGTCTGAAGTGATCAGATGCCACTTATTCAGGAAGTGGGCTAATCTGTCTCCAACCGGAATATGAGGAAAATGAGTTGGGAAAAAATCCTCTTCCTCGGGAGGTTGTACTGACGGAGGGGATGGACCATCACTTGCTATGGTTTTTCCCTGTACCACTTTGGATTTCTTACCTGTGGAAGAGGAGGTATTTCTAGTAGCTGATCTCTTGTTATACCCTGAAGGTTTTCCCGAGCCCTTCTTCATAGGGCCAGTTTCTGAATGCGACTGAGAAGTAGTGACTCTCCTCTGCCCATTAGAAATTTGGATATCAACCTTCACGGTCTGTGGTGTTTTACTAGCTTCTTCTTGACGTTTACCCAAATAATTTGTTCTTCATTAAAAGGAGAAAACAAAACAGTCTCCTAATAGGCTCAGAAATGAGTGATTTATCCAACATCTCTCGTCTCTTTGTGTATCCATCAGAAGAAGTTGTGAAACACCAAGGCTTGACACCCCCTGTAGAAGGAGAGACTTGAGTTCATCAAACTCATCCCCTTTGTCCTTTAGTAACATGTTCTGCTGTACCAAGGACACTAGACATAAGTTAAAAACTACTCTCTGATTTAGTCCAGGTGGACTGGTTTAAAACCCATCCCTCTACATGTTTTGTCCCAAATAAGGCAGAGTATGTTTTATCACAGGACGGATACCCTTTCCCCAGAGAAGAATCATGAATAGCGAAATCCATAGATCTAATCTTTGAAAAGGGTAAAGTGGCCGGACCAAAACAATTGTACTTACTTCTTGTACCTTTGCTAGAATGAAAATCTGAAATCGATGCATTCATGAAATCAAGGGCTGACTTATACCCTTTAGGTTTATCCTTCACCAAGCTTGAGCACGACATAAAATCAGAGGGAGCAAGTACTCTGCGAGGTGGGGAAGACATGGGAACTTCAGAAAGTTCACGCCGAATGGTGTGAACCTTATGTCTGAGCGGTTCCCGATATCCAACCACTGATGGATTATCATCTTCTCCTTGAATGGATGATCCAGCATCCTAAGATGTAGGCGGACTACCCAAAGCACATGACGGTTGAGGCCTTCTGCTAGAAACATGAGAGCAAATTTCATCGTGGGATAAAACATTACCCTCCTGACTTCTAGGTGCAAGAGAAAATGTGTCTTCCCCGTCCGATTCCATATTATCAACATTTAATTACTGGGCAACATGGATCTATAAAATGCATTGCTCCTTATACCTGAAGGAGCCAATGAGGAGCTAGGTATAGTGTTATCAATAGGCCTACTAAATGTGTGTGTAGTTTGGGCCTTAGGACGAGTAAGCCACAATTGAGACCCCGATGAATTATTGGGCCAGTGACGGAAATTGGTTGATTGGAAACAGACGGTGTAAAAACATGTCTGGAACCATCCACAATTTCATCTATTGCCGGAGCAACAGATATGGAAAATTGTGGATTATCTACTAAACCACTATCCCAATATTTATCCGAGGTGGTAGGTGACAGCGAGGGAGAAAGACCAAGTTATTTTTCTTCTCTATCCATTATGTACAGAATAATTTAATACATATTTTGTATTACCTGTGTATATTATAATACTTCTAAAAAAACAACTGTTAAGTCGCAAAGTGTCACAAATAAAGAAAAAATGTACAAAAGTTGTCCTCCAAATTCACGTGCTGCATGCAGCAGTGGAACCGGAAAAGTGGCCAAGGAATAGGGTGCGCTTCCACCAAGTTAGGGTAGAGGTCATCAGTTTTTGTTTGTTTCCGATTCATGTCAGCTGCTAGTGGATGCTATCTAGATGTTATTATGGTAGCGTATTGTTGTTATAAGAAATAAGTTTACCTTTTCTGTGACCTTTATACTGCCATCTGTCTTGTTTGTGCGTTTTATCTCAGCTTTATCTGATGTTGTTATTACACCTCTAATAACACACAGGACTTGTTTGGTGTCTTTGATCTCTCTTATAAAGTGGTGGTTCATATTAAGCTTCCTAAATGAGTGAGTGAGTGATTGTTGTTAATGTAAATTGAGCAATTTGTCAGCTATATCATGGCAAGAACAAGTTACATTTGATGATATGATAATGATGTCCGCTTTACACTAGACGAACATGTTTATTTAGATTTTTATAGTGCTAGCTCACTGAAACAACAGTTTATGATAGACAATTCTCTTCACACTGACACATTTTTCTAATTTCGAGCCAACCAGTCTTTGCTCTTTCTCCTTAGTGGAGAAGCAACAAATACCAATTTTATAGTATTTGGTTTGAATCCATCGGGGTTTGAACAGGCATGAGGTCGTGTGGTATGAATACTAGTGTTACGATGATGAAAGACGACAAATGGTGAACATTATTTCTCAACTCTGCTATGCTGCTGATACGAAAGGCAAAGGCTTCTAGGAATCTGTAACACAGAAAATAAAATATGCTGCGTTAGGAGAAAATGTACTTTTGAGTAGGTGTTTCACATGCATAGTCCAAGATTATCCAATTAGAATGCTGTATTAATTGGATATTGTTTTAAGGTATGAATACCAAACTTGTACTCGAAACTTTTATGACCATCAGGCCTGATCTGCAGTAAAAATCAGAAATATTTCATAGTATGGTACCTTTCCTTAAGGGCGGACATGAAGCTTGCATATCCAATTTCTCGCAGGAGGAGATCTCCAAGCTTGCTAGTAAGCGTACCCTGAGCGGAGGCACTAACATTGGCGGCTATTATGTGGTTCGCGCCTGCTTCAAACTTTCCATTCAATGAGTAAGCACTCTCTGGGTTATACGAGCAAAATTTCGACTCTTCTACTTGTGCTTCTAGTACATGTTTATCAATTAAAAGGTCTGCAAGCTGTTAAAATGAAACAAAAATGATAATTATGTACCCCTCATTAGAAAGAATGTGATGACATTGACATATACCATGTATTATGATTTATTTACACCAACTTAAATGTTTCAACATCTAAAGCACAATATTGAAAATACATGTACAAAATGTATATTAAACAGAAAAAAAATATATTCCTATCACACAGATGAGCGATATGGCTATCACATTGCACCATGATATAGCTGAAATCAGACATCCTCACAGGATACAATTTTGACTAGTGTAACTGGTGCATTCTTTGCTTCTTATTGTGAAAAACAGTGCGTCCCAAACACATGTGATGAGTCTAGATTCACTTGGATGAAATGCAAATATCTCTGTGAAATACTGTTAAAACTGGCATTAAACACAGTACACAGTGATTCATCACACTCTGACTGTACTAATATCATGTTTGTCTGTCGGCAGATTAAAAAAAAACATATCCAACAAACATCTAACTGCAATTTGAATTAAGCTCAGCCAAACCTTACAGAAATATCACATGTTGAGTATTCTATTTTACGGAACACCATCAATTTTCTTTTCTTTTCCATGGTCACAACATTCAGCGGGAGAAGCCGTTTTGATTCGTCTAAACTGGGAGAAGGCAGCAGGGTATTTTCCCCAGTGGCACGGGCAAGCTGAAGACAAATTGCTGGAAACATTGGCTAAATTAAGAAAAAAATAATTGGTTAATTAAAATAGGTTTGATTGATGGTGCTGCACGCTACTCTCAAAAATATTTCAGTAATATCAGTTTTATTGGTGGTGGAAGCCAAGAGTACCTGGAGAAAACCACTGACCTGTCGTAAGTTGATGAAAAACTATCACATAATATTGTATCGAGTACATATCGTCTGAACGGGATTCGAACTCACAACTCTAGTGTTGATAGGCTCTGATTGCATAGTTAGTTATAAATCCAACTACCATACGATCACAACCACGTCGGCCCCCATAACCTTAGGGACCAACCATTTAACTTTCAGGGAGGCTATTTTTTTTCTCCCGAGCCAGAATTTTTCTTTTTACCTGAAACAAACATCAGATGTTATTTACATGAAAAAATTTGTAAACATTGTTCCAATTTTACCCAAATTTTTTGTTGAGAGCTGCATGGTCACATTATATATATCTGCATCTTTCAGAATAATTTATGTTTTTCTCTAAAATTTGTTAATGAAAATCAAAACATTAGATGAAAGTTGTATCTTTAAAAAAAAACAATTTTCTTTGGAAAAAAAGATACAAAATATACTTTACTTAATTGGTCTTTAATTGGTACGACATTTACACATTTAACATTTTCAAACCTGAAAAGGTTGGGGTTAGGCTTATCTTGTTTAACGCCACTTTCAACAATATTTTTGTGAATTCTAAATAACCTGTATCGTTATTTAAGGAACCTATCTATATTTAGACAATTCTTAACCTTTGAACCCATACATGTCAATTGTATCTTAAAAATGATAATTAAAAAAAAATTTCGAAGACAAGCATAGTAAAATTGAAAACAAAGCATAGGCATATACCATTTTGTAATTCTTACAAAATACCATATCCACATGTATTCAAACAATCATGCTTAAGCTGTTTGAAATGGACCGATTTTTGAAAGTCTGTCTATAGAGCTAGCACAATATAGTATACAATTAAAACTGTTGAACCCAAATCTCTTTGGAATCAAGTTTGTGTTCTGTAAAGACAAGTTTTCAATTCATACAGGTTATTTTAGCAAAGATTTCCTACATGGGGACTTTAGTTAAAATTCTATTTATGCACCAGCTGTGCTCCCTTAATTAACTATTTTAGTAGCTAAATAAAAAAAATCTAGGGACCTTGCAACTAACTAGACTCATGGAATATTCAAAATTTCAGTAGTCAGCTGGGTTACATTCTGGAAATTTCAAAGGTTAAACAATTAAGCAAGTAAAAACAGAGCTTTTCCAACAGATCATAGAACACAGATAGCATCACACCAGATAGTACTTACGTTAATTTAAGCATCTTTAAAAATCAAAGTCAGCTTAGAAATCTTAGCTGGCTTCCAATAATCGCCAATGGAAGTGAACTGAATAACTGAAATATTGTTGAAAGTGGCATTAATCACCATAATCTTAGCAAGCCTATCCTGCCAACGGACGTGTCATTCAATACAATATTATAATATGACGTCTATAAAACGGCACACGCGATATTACTCAATATCTTTATATTTAGCGCATGTGCGGTACACAACAAATCTGGCTTTTCCATGTGACTCCCGCTGTGAAATTTTATGAGTGGGCTGCCGGAGTTTATACATACATAATTTCCTAAAAACACAGTGTTTAATCCTTATAATTTTTATTCCTGGACATCGTGTTTGTTTTCGGCGCTAAATACTATTCAAGAAATACCCAAGGAGAGCCTCATACAATACACATACGATTGTAAACTGAAAAAACAGCGAAATGTTATTGACGACTTTGGAACATAATCAACATGACGTCATTGGCGTCATATGAAGACTTCCAGTTTGAAACGAAAGATTAGACGTTATTTGGCTTCGTGTACGCTTCAAGTTTGATACAATTTAACTAAAATAAGTTTTCAAGGTAAGCTTTTTAAAATATTGTTTTATTGCTTTAAAATATCTCGTTCAAATAATTCAAAATCAATTCCAAATTTCTGAAGGAGGTAAATGGAACAGCCACCAAATACCGTGTGTACACAGTTCACGAATGGTTAAAAATTACGTATTTGTCCTATTAGAATCGAAATAATTCATAGCAGGCTTAGAGTTGTGCAAATTTACACATGGGCTGGGCCTTTATATTCTTAGATTTTACCCCTCGCTTTCGCTCGGGGTAAGATTAGAATATGAAGGCCCAGCCCATGTGTAAATTTGCACAACTCTATGCCTGCCATGAATTATTTCTTAAATACATAATTCAATATGATTGAGACAGTAACGATAGTATTCCTTCAAAATCACCGTTATCTTCGTATTGTAATAATCAATCATGAAAAGTGTTCAAGAATTCCCGTTTAAACTGTAGGAGTTGTTAGTGCAACATTGTGTTACTGACGGACAGTACTAAAACGATATGATTACATCAGAAGGAGGACTTGATGGATGCAGGGTGGTTTTATGCGTCTCTAATTTTTTTTTTACAAATTGTCGCGTGCAAGTTATCATTTCAAATCGCTTAAATGTGTGAGCTTCAGGCTCCACACCCATCAAGAACAGCCCTTGACCTGATGACAGCGGTAGACGTTGATAATTATATTAGCACCCCGTTCCACGCCGTCTACTTTGTGCATACTTCAGTTTACTCTACGTCACTGTACATACCCCGCTAAGAGCATCCATTGTCTCTGTGTTCTTGATTTCTGTAGAAAACAAAATTATGGTCATATTAGAATAATGAAGTTGAACGTTGTTTGTTCACTAATACTTCTTTTAAAACAAACGAATTAAATTTTTTATTAAGCAATCTACTAACACTCCGACTAAAAAATGTTAGCTTAACGGTCCGACAAACATCTAATTTTAAATAGGTTGTTATAAAGATAAACATCTTCGAGAGAAAATTAAATTAAAACGGGCATGATGTGTACATGACAGGTATATTGAACAGATATATCATGCTTGGGAGGGGTATTTGCGAAAAATACCAGTCGAAAGACGAAAAATATTCCGAGCCGATAGGCGAGGCACATTTAGTCTCAAGACTGGCATTTTTCACAAGTACCCCTCTCAATATGATATATCTGTTTAATCACACCGAATATTAATTAGAACACTGGCTAAATAAATAGTATAATACCCTTTGTTTGTCGTTTTCAGGAATATTCTGTTTTTATTGTTTTTTGTCAGGAACATTTTAACTTGTTATAAACCTTTTGAGGAATTTTTATTTTTGTTATTTTTTCATGGGTATTCCGAATGATTTAGGCGGTTTGAGGCACGCGAGGGTAAAAAAGTGGAATACGCTTACATCGGAACACTTCCGGGTTTCAAATTTGATTATTCACGTTACCTTACGTATAAAGCTAAAGAAGAAATATTCCGAATGAATTTGGCGGTTTGAGGCACACGAGTGTAGAAAAGTGAAATACGTTTTCGCAAATACCACGGCACAGAGGGAAAAAAGTTCTGTCAATCACACAATATTATATGGACCTCAGCTCCGCTTCGGTCCATATATTATTTTATGGGTGACATCCCGGTCCATAAACTGCCATATGGCCCTTAGTGCCATGAACTATTTGTTAAATATAACTACGACCACTGTGGATATCTAGTTATAACTATATTTACAGGAGATATCTAAAGATAACCACGGTCACAGTAGACATCTAAATATAACTATGTCCACAGTATTTATCTAAATATAGCTACGACCACAGTGGATATGTTAATATAAATATGAACACTGTGGATATCTAAATATAGCTACGGCCACAGTAGATATCTAAATATAGCTTCCTCCACGGTGGATATCTTAATGCAACTACGGCCTCAGTGGATATCTAGTTATAACTAGATTTACAGGAGATATCTAAATATAACCACGTCAACAGTAGATATCTAAATATATGCTACAGCCACTGTGGATATCTAAATATAACTACAGCCACCATGACATCTAAATATAGCTACGGCCACCGTGGATATCTAAATATAGCTACGGTCACGGTGGGTGTCTAAATATAGCTACGACCACTGTGGATATCTAAATATAACTACAACCATTGTGGATATCTAAATATAACTACGGGCACAGTGGATATCTAAATATAGATCCGGCCACGGTGGATATCTAAATACAACTACGATCAGATTGAATATCTAAATATAACTAAGGCCACAGTGGATATCTAAATATAACTACGGCCACAGTGGATATCTAAATATAACTAAGGCCACAGTGGATATCTAAATATAACAACGGTAACAGTAGATATGTAAATTTTCAATTTGGTCTATCGGTGTGCATCGTCACTTCAGCAATTGCTTCAACTAAATCGTGATTACCACACTTCTTGTAGAAGGAAAGGTAAGACATTTATGAATACTTTATCGAGCTTACAAATGAAATCCCCTTACCACTTTAGGTTTTACTAAATGTCTAGTCAGAATTTAACATGAAAGCCACCCAGGCCTTTTTAAAGATTTGTAAAATCATGGGCATAAAAAAACAACTAGATTTAGGTCAATGACATTAGAGAAGTTCTACCTTATGTTTTGTATCAAATTTTAAATCATTCCTACAGGAGACATTTCAATATCATGTCACCTGTTTTAGCGTGATGTACCACTATTATCTGACAATATATTTAAATACTAATAGTGTTTGAGGTGTAAACACAATACAATGCGATCAACATTGCAGAACAACTGACAAAAAAAGCATAGATAGATGTATACAATTTAAATCTCTAGGGTCATCAATATCCTGTATCTTATTTGGTAATTGTTGGGGAAATAGTTTCTCGGAAACCTTAACCACGCTACGTTGGTATTATAAAATATTGATATGGTAATAGATTGGAATGTTGCCAAAAAGCAAATTAAAAATGCATGATTATATAGACATATATTATATAGACACATGTATATTATACAAATAGTCCATGTGATTGTGGTCAATATAGAAGATTAGTACATAACATATAGAAATAGTAAATTTTCATTGGTTGTTTGCTAGGCGCTATATTTCAACAGTATAGTTCATGTCTTGACTACGGGAGACTATACTTCGCAACGGGCACTATACTAAAACGACCATTCTTCCCGCGAGATTATACCAAATTTTCCGCGAATTTACGTGATGAATTTTCAATAAAAGTTACTTCCCTTGATATGCAAGACGCTACGATTAACAGTTGATTACGTCATTGTTTACATTACCGACATGGTTGCCAGATTCGGCAGCACGGATTCCGACGAATTCACATTGTAACAATAAAATGTAAAGACAAAAGCGGCCACCAAATATGCAGTTAAAGTTCTCTCGGACTTCATGTTGGAAAAAAATTATGACGGGGAGATAGGCACAATGGATATTGTTGTACTCAAAATGGCATTTTACAAGATTTTTACGCGAATGTCAGAACCAGCAGTAGATATTATTATTCTAAAAGCTCATTAGTTGCAATTTTGTTAGCTATTAGACATGTTATGTACTAAATGTATTATGTACTTCTCCCTACCGGCTTGGGCACTATACCTACCCAAACAACACTATAGGAGACCGGTTCCCTTGTGAGAAGTCCATAATAGGATAATATGTTCCCGAGGTACCTTGAATTGCATGGATGTGTTATATTGCCCGACGCCAACGGCAATTCAAGGTACCGAGGGAAAACGTTCTTGTATATTGACCACAGTCACATCGAATATTTGTTCTATTATATTTCAATAGTAAAATAATTAATATAATTAATCAAACTAAAAAAAGATATTAATAAGTGTAAGTTGACATACTAAATGAGACAAACAGCAAGAAATTTCAAGTGGTCTAACAGTGATGATAATAAACATTAACAGTACATGTGCTGTTATTAAAATTGAATATCGGTTGCAAACGTTTTTACTTTTGTCGTCTGCTTACAATAGATTGGATTAAACCGGAAATCGTCAACGGGCAATATAACTCACGCACGGGAATTTCAAACGTTACATTTCCTGGTGGGCGTGGGAAGTGAAGCTAGAATCGAAAAATAGCGAAAAATATTGAATTTTTAATATTAAAAGAAATCCAGTTCTAAAATATAATATATATAATTATCATCGGCTTGAAAATTATAACTTTTGATTGGCTAAAAACCCCGGTAGAAAAAACTCATATTCCCGGGTGTTGCTAGGCCATATTAACAGGTGTAATTAGTCATTGAACCAATCAAAAGTTGTTATAATTTTCAAGATAGGGAAAATACATGACGTCAAAGCTCGCGACGTTGCGCGCCTAAATCAAATTTAGTTGATTTTGGACATATATTGAATATAAAGCTATTAATTTGATCAACTGTAGGGTTCTACCAAAGGTAGTATCCTACACCGAGTAAAAATACTCGAAACTTTCATATTTTTTGCTGATTATTTCCAACATCAAAGAATACGTCACTTTTCCTTGGTTCACCAGGGTTCAAAATGTCTTATTTCTTACCATAACGGGGAATAACTTCGTTATTTACATTCCTATCAGGATGTTAAAATCTCCATATCTACGGATAGGAACGGAAATAACTTATAATATCAAATTCATTTCAAATTCATATAGCCGAATTTATCATTCAAAAACTGCAATGAAACTAAAAATTAAAATATCGAATTTTAAAATTGCAAATTTCTTTTCATACACTTGAAATATTTACAATTCATGTGTTAAGTGAGATTGATCAACATTATCAACTCAATAATTACACACTGGTTAGCATTATTTGTGATATGACTAAATTTCGAATTTCTTAACCAGTCCTCACGGACATATAACCATAAGACAACAGACGGTTCCTTCATTGTAGCCTTTAGGAAGCGATGCCTTGAATCATGAAGAATTGACTTCCCATGTTCCTCAGTAATTTCAGAATAAAACTGCCAATTGCATCTTACAATTACATCAATAAATTTTGCATTTACAATTTCAAATTACAAGAAGACATCATATAAATTTGTGGAATACTTTTCATTTTATCAAAATAATGATGTGTTTGGTTGAAGAATACGCCATAACATAGGTTAAGAGAGAAGATATCGAACTGGACATATTCTTAGGCACTTGCCGGTCCTTTTCCCATTCATATATAATGCTAAAAGTAAAACTTGTCCTCAAGGGTGACAAAATGGTTTCCGAATTAGGGGTCCGACATCCTACATAAAGATGTACATTCACCCCCCCCCCCACACTCTGTATGATCAGTAACAATTATATCAACTGTATATATGGTAAAGTTTTATGATTTAAAGTATAAACAAATGTAATTTTGAAGTAATAGTCAAATTAAAACCTGTAAAACAATATACCCCATTAATTAATTAAATATTCTAGAAAATGATGGTAAAATCATTGAGTGTCTTGCTTGTTTGAATGGACTATTTTGTCTCCAACTAAATCGCTTCAATTCTGGATAAAGTTCTTCGAATACATCAGCTAAATCATAGATTTTCATAAATTCTCAAACTTTCTTTTTCCTTTGGGTTGCTTGTATCTATCGTTGTCAAAGCAGACACATTCATGGGAACAAGAAGTTCGTAAACCAAGACATTTTAGTGCCTTATATAAAGATTTACTATGCTGCAACCCCCCCCCCCTTATTTTTGATATCAAATTTTAAATCATTCCTACAGAGGATATTTAAATGTCATGTCACCTGGCTTAGCGTGATGTACAACTGTTATTTGATAAAATATTTAAATACTAATAATGTTTGTGGTTTAAACATAATAAAATGTGATCCACATTGCAGAACAACTAAAAAATAACTCAACAATAGATGCATACAATTTAAAATATTACGGTGAAAAATATCGGTTATATCATTTTGCAATTCTTGGAAAAAATGTTTTTCTGACTGTAATAAAATTCGTGAAACTTAATCACGTTGCCTTGGTATCATTAAGATTTGTTCAATATTATGATTGATTTTATTCTGTTTTATTATTTTTATAATTGGTGTTTTTTTGTTGTTTTTTTTTGGGCATATTATGTACATTTCATTAATTCCAATAATACTCTTTAAAAAAAACAATTTGACCAACTGCCTTCGCATTTCAGATTGATATTTTGCTATGTACTGAACATTATACATATCTTTCAAACCTTTTTCTGATTTGTAAAATATTTATAATAAGGGGAGGTTCATATTTGTATATCAATACTGAATAAATTAAACGATTTTAAATAATATTTAATTACTGAAATTGCACGTTGGTAACTAAAGAAGCTAGTTTTAACATTATAACTTTCTTTAAATTTTACAAACGTCATTAGTTGTCCTGATATATCAATCAAATCAGTAGAAATACTCCTTTATTTTTATCGAATTTATATAAACAATTGTTTATTTTCCTATGGGGAGTTTATCATTGCTCCAAATACTGCTGGCGTTTGCATCATCAGAACTTAGTGAAGACGATCCATGGTGTTCAACGCCACTTTCAGCAATATTTTAGCTATATAGTAGGAGTCAGATTTGTTTGTGAAGGAAACCGGTGAAAACTACCGACCTAACAAATTTGATCATAAAATGTTGTATCGAGTACACCTCCTCTGAGCGCGAATTGAACTCACAACGTTTGTGGTGACAGACCCTGATTGCATAAGTAGTTGTAAATCCAACTACCTTGTGATCACGACGGCCCCGTGCCTTAACGTTAATCGTTTCTTGTGAAGTTCAGTCCATGCATTAAGCACTTCTTGCCAGAAAGGATATTTCAATTTTAATGGGGAAAAAAAGTTGGTGTAAAGCTACATGTACCACTGTATTTCATTGCCCTTTTCTTCAAGTTTATTTAACCTAGCATACACACATAAAGAAAACAAGATTACATAGTTCATAACATTGAACCATATATATGTAGATATACAGATACTAAATATGTATCAGTAGACTCAGTGCCAACTTAACGCATGGGTACGCTGAGCAGTTACCCGTAGGGCACACGAGCATAGAGGCCCTATGCTAATCTGTTTATGCTGTGTGCAGCATGTTTTTTAATGCTTAAACACTGATTTTTTTAAAGTACTTATACAATTTAGCTATATATTTAATTTAATCGACATTTACATTTTTATTCCAGCGAGTGGTTGTATAGGTAGCCGTCTCAGTGTACCGCTTTGCCCGGGGTCCTATAATGCTGTTAAGACGGCCCTGAGTAGACTTTCTCCAGATTCACAAAACATATACAAAACAATGGAACCCAAGATTAATTTTTACTTAATTAAACAGATTCAATAAATTTAAATATTCCATCAGTTTCATCTGGTTCAAGTTCTAGATATGAAAATATAGAGGAATAAAAAATAGATTTGAGGGTTACGAGTGTTATCTGTTTTTTTTCCACTTCATCTATAGGTCATTATAAAAAAGTAACATTTTATTTTGTAACAAAGAGATGTGAAAAGAATAAAAGAAACAAATCTATCATTACACCATGCACACTCAGATATTCTCTATCTTTACAAATATATCAATTTTTGCCATTTTTTATCAAAAGTATTTCAACTCAAAGTATAATTTATAACAACTTTTCTTTAACAGAGTTGTCAAATATGAACATCTACTGATATACACAATGCATGCAAAGACATAATTGTGTTATATATCTCTGATACATGAATAAGTAATACATGGATAATCAATATTTTGTATAAGTACATGAATCCCAGGACCAGGACAGGTACAAGATTGTGTGATACTGATACTGATAGATAGTCGATAGAGAACATAGAAGTTGACATGGATAATTACACCATTTTACAATTAATTTATAAACAATCACTTCACTAAATGTTTTTGATATACATGTATATGAAATAACCAATCGATTAATTATCGAATCGATGACAAATGTAGTTTACTTTAATTAAATAAAGCAAACAATTATATTGTTTTCATATTTGCCGCCGATAAAGCTGATAAATATTGTTACCTCCCTTTATCGGTCAGCCGGATCACTTGGGTGTTTTATTGTTTTCGAGATTGATTAAATGATTGAGTACGTACACTTCGACGTGAAAGTTCTAGAATATACGTGTCAATAAATTCACAAAGAGCAGATAATAAAGATATATGATTTTGCTACGAGATCAATGAAAAACTTGACAGAAGACGACGATTTACAATTTTACACCAACGACCAACTGGAATCGTCAATTTCCGCGTTTTATCTGGCCTTTTTCTCTATTGTTGGCTGTATAGTACCTCTCGTAGCACTTTTCTTAAACAAAAACAAAAATCTTTCAGAAAATAACAAGTTTTTAATTCAACTTTCACTCTAAATTCTAGAACTTTTCGAAATTGGATAAGCCACTGATTATAGTCACGTGACCACCATTTTATCAACAGAAATCCACGTCGACTCGCACAAAGTTGAAACATTTTCACTTTCGAACATGTATAAATAACTAGTTGCAATATGCATCAACTATTGTTATGTTTTACTCATTAATTTGTATTACATACATGACCCCCCTATTTTATTGCGTGCAAACTTAGAAACAGCCTTAACACACCTGCGTGAAAATCTGCTGGAACCCTATCCAATTCTCACTTTACACACATATAATCTTGACGTCAGTAGTCAGTAGCAATATGCCAGCATCATCAGCGTATGGAGTTTACATTTACAACTCATACGTTTTTCTAGAGCTTGTGCCCAGTACAGTGATTTTATGGACAGAGCTCAGCTGCTGACGCAAAGACTATTCAAACGTCATCACGATCTGCTTGACCGTTACGAAACATCTTACGTTATGATGTATAGTTTGACAACATACTTTTGAACGATGAATAGATCGTGGTTTAATTAATGGGCATTTAGGGGCATTTGAAACACTCTCACATTTAATGTTATCATTGCAATAAATAACGCTACAAGTAAAAACTTGCCTTCAAGCGTGACAAAATGGCTTCCGAATAAGTGGGTCCGACATCATACGTTATGGTGTACAATTTGACATGCTTTTGAATGTTTAGCGGATAGTTAGTGGCTTTTGACGCACTATCACATTTAATGTTATCCCTACAATAAGTAATGCTAATAGTAAAACTTGCCTTCAAGCGTGACAAAATGGCTTCCGAATTAGTGGTTCGACATACTACATTATAGTGTAGATTCACCCATGCTCTATATGATCAATGGTTTTCCACAAGCAATAATACGAATACGACTTGAACAAAATTCATCTCAACTGTATATATTGTAAAGTTGTATGATTTAAAGTATAAACAAATGTAATTTTGAAGTAATAGTCCAAATTAAAACCTGTAAAAACAATATACCCCATTAATTAATTAAATATTCTAGAAAATGATGGTAAAAACATAGAGAGTCTTGCTTGCTTCAATGGATTATTTTGTCTCCAACTAAATCGCTTCAATTCTGGATAAAGTTCTCTGAATACATCACCTAAATTATAGATTTTCATAAATTCTCAAGCAGTTTCTTTTTCCTTTGGGTTATTTATATTACAATAATTGCTTGTATCTATTGTTTTCAAAGGAGATATATTCATGAGATCAAGAACTTCGTAAACAAGACATGTTAGTGCCTTACAGAAAGATTTAATATGTTGCTATTCTCCCCCCCCCCATCTATTTTTTGTATCAAATTTTAAATCATTCCTACAGAGGACATTTCAATATCATGTCACCTGTTTTAGCTTGATGTACAACTATTATCTGACAATATATTTAGATACTAATGTAATATGAGAGATTTTTTAATTGAATTTTCTTCAAATTAATTTTTGAATTATTCCCCTTTATACAGTAAATATATTTTTTTGTGATAAAATATTTTTATATTTTTAAAACCATTGACAAATTTTAATTAAATTTAAAGCTATAAAAAAATAAGAGAAAAATAAAAGATGAAAGCATAAATTAAAATAGAAAAAAGTTAAATAAATTTTTGAAACTCTTGAGTAAAAATGTGACTGCGGCTGCGCAGATAATAGCGTGGGCCATTTTTGAAAGAACCACGATCATGGTGATATTGATGTAAAATATAGTGCTGGCAGAAACCAGATATAATGAGTTAACATTTTTTATTATGTAATTTTTATATTTTAATATATCATGTACAAATGTATGTAGAAGAACAATTTACAAATATGTAGAATATGATGTTTACTTGAATGGTCAAGATTTGGTGCAGTGTACATGTGGCTGTGTATAGTTATAGTGACATAGTTTCAGAATGACATTATTACATTATAACAAGCAAAATTCAACCTCCAAGAGAATTATATATATCAATTTTAATGCAGATATCAGTATCTAGATGAGACAAATTGAAAAAAAACCATTTTATTTGGTTTAGTATTGTTTATCCGGAATTAAGGTCTGCTATAGTTCCGACATTTTATGTAGATTACATTAGGTAAATAGTCTGAATCAGTTGAGCGTTTTAAACGATACAATTTATTTAGATATGATCACAATGTATTTTGACATTAATGAAAACATTTGAAATGTGTTATGAATCGAGAAATGTTTAGGTTTTGGTGAGTTAGACAAGTTTTTGAGTTTGTAAATTTTTATTACAGTAAAGAAGATACTAGTTAATCTACACATTGTTGTTATGGCCAATATGGTGTATATATTACAGTTATGCAGTCTACTATAACCTTACTTAGGGTATGTGTAATATTCATCGTGTTGATCAATAATTCCAAGAATTATAGATCTGAATAATTTTCTACTCACAGCTGAATTGGCCAGTAGGTTAATTATAGAAGTTTATTGTTTATAAACATGACATGATTGAAACCAAACTTTGGAATTTCATGTTAAGAAATTGTATTTATAAGAGGGTTAATAAGTAAGGGAGATAACTTGTATTCAAAGTTAATTATTTCAAATAGTATAACAGGTTGGGATTTAGATGTATTCTAGTTATTTTTTGGATTTTTATATATTTTGAATGATTATTTACTAAATTATTGTATTTGACTTTGGAATGATTTTCACAACATTCAAATAATCAAAGAGTTCTGAATTATTTTAACATGTGCTTATGATGGTTATATTTTAAATTTGTTTCTAATTGTATATTAGATGTTGCCAAATATTACAAATATTATGTTGTCTAACCAAACGTTTTAATGGAAAATTATAAATCACTATTGTATTGTCACATATATATAGATACAGTCACATCATCATAATAAGATATATTTTAAATAACTACACGTTTCTATTTATACGCCTGTGCGCTACAGTAATAGTGTGTGGGGTGTAAACACGATACAATGCGATCAACATTGCAGAACAACTGACAAAAAAACGTAGATAGATGTATACTATTTAAATCTCTAGGGTCATCAATATCCTGTATCTTATTTAGTAATTGTTGGGGAAATGGTTTATCGCAAACCTTAACTACGCTACGTTGGTATTATTAAATATCGAAATGATAATAGATTGGAATGTTGCCAAAAAGCAAATTAAAAATGCATGATTATATAGAAATATATTATATAGACATATGCATATCATACAAATGTTCCATGTGATTGTGGTCAATATAGAATAATATTTTCCCGAGCTACCTTGAATTGAATAGATGTGTTATATTGCCCGACGCCAACGGCGAATGGTAATATAACACATCCATGCAATTCAAGGTACAGAGGGAAATTGTTCTTGTATATGGACAACAGTCAAATCGAATATTTGCTATATTATATTTATACCCCCGCAAACAAAGTTTGGGGTAGTTTATAGGAATCAACCTGTCCGTCCGTCCGTCCGTCCATGTACCTTGTAAGCGCAACTCCTCCTAAGCGACTTATTGGATTTTTGTGAAACTTTATACAGTTGTAGTACACTACCTGCAGATGTGCATGAAGAAATGTGGTCGCTGTCCAAAATTTGGAAGGGGAGATAAATCAACTTATACTTTCACAAAAAAGGGGGCATGTACCTTGTAAGCGCAACTCCTTGTAAATGGCTGACTGGATTTTTATGAAACTTTACAAACTTGTAGTACACTACCTGCAGATGTGCATGAAGGAATATTGTTGCCTTCCAAAATTTAAAAGGGGAGATAATTTAACTTATACTTTCACGAAAAAGGGGGCATGTACCTTGCAAGTGCAACTCCTCCTAAACGGCTTATTGGATTTTTATGAAACTTTACACACTTGTAGTACACTACCCGCAGATGTGCATGAAGGAATATGGTTGCTGTCCAAAATTCAAAAGGGCAGATAATTCAACTATACTTTCACGAAAAGGGGGATGTACCTTGTAAGTGCAACTCCTCCTAAACGGCTTATTGGATTTTTATGAAACTTTACACACTTGTAGTACACTACCTGCAGATGTGCACGAAGGAATATGGTTGCTTTCCAAAATTAAAAAGGGCAGATAATTCAACTTATACTTTCACGAAAAGGGGGATGTACCTTGTAAGTGCAACTCCTCCTAAACGGCTTATTGGATTTTTATGAAACTTTACACACTTGTAGTACACTACCTGCTGATGTGCATGAAGGAATATGGTTGCTGTCCAAAATTTAAAAGGGAAGATAATTCAACTTATACTTTCACAAAAAAGGGGGGAGGCATGTACCTTGTAAGTGCAACTCCTACTAAGCTGCAAGCGAGGGGTATCGCTCAGTGAGTTCACTCACAGCTCTAGTTTAATAGTTAAATTATTAATATAATTATTCAAAGCTAAAAAAAAAATATCAATAAGTGTAAATTGACATACTAAATGAGACAAACAGCAAGAAATTTCAAGTAGTCTAACAGTTCTGATAATAAACATTAACAGTACATGTGCTGTTATCAAAATTGAATATCGGTTGCAAACGTTTTTACTTTTGTCGTCTGCTTACAATAGATTGGATTAAACCGGAAATCGTCACCGGGAAATATAACTCACGCACGGGAATTTCAAACGTTACATTTCATGGTGGGCGTGGCAAGTGAAGCTATAATCGAAAAAATAGCGAAAAATATTGAATTTCTAATATTAAAAGAAATCCAGTTCTAAAATATAATATATATAATAATCACCGGCTTGAAAATTATAACAACTTTTGATTGGATAAAAACCCGAGCATAAAACAAACCCATATTCCCGGGTGTTGCTAGGCCATATTACCGGGTGGAATTAGTCATTTAACCAATCAAAAGTTGTTATAATTTTCAGGATAGGGAAAATACATGACGTCAAAGTTCGCGACGCTGCGCGCCTAGATCAAATTTATTTGATTTTGAACATATAATGAATATAAAGCTGTTAATTTTATCAACTGTAGGGTTCTACCAAAGGTAGTATCCTACACCGGGTAAAAACACTCGAAACGTTCATTTTTTTGCTGATTCTTTCCAACATCAAAGAAAATGTCACTTTTCTTTGGTTCACCAGGGTTCAAAATGTCTTATTTCTTACCGTAACGGGGAATAACTTCGTTATTTACATTCCTATCAGTAGATATGGAGATGTTAACACCCTTCAGTAACATGTACACCCTTCGGCTGTGCCTCAGGATGCACTTGGACACTACAGGATGTTAAAATCTCCATATCTACGAATAGGAACGGAAATAACTTATAATATCAACTTCATTTCAAATTCATATTGCCGAATTTATAATTTAAAAACTGAAATGAAATTAAAAATTAAAATATCGAATTTTAAGATTGAAAATTTGTTTTCATGCACTTGAAATATTTACAATTCATGTGTTAAGAGAGATTGATCAAAATTATCAACTCAATAATTACACACTGGTTAGCATTATTTGTGATATGACTAAATTTCGAATTTCCAAGCCAGTCCTCGCGGACTTATAATCATAAGACAACAGACGGTTCCTTCATTGTAGCCTCTAGGAAGCGATGCCGTCAATCTTTAGCAACCTCTTAAATCATAAATAATTGACCTCCTATGTTCCTCAGTTATTTCAGAATAAAACTGCCAATTGCATCTGACAATTACATCAATAAAATTTGCATTTACAATTTCAAATTACAAGAAGACATTATATAAATTTGTGGAATACTTTTCACTTTATCAAAATAATGATGTGTTTGGTTGAAGAATACGCCATAACGTAGGTTAAGAGAGAAGATATCGAACTGGACATATTCTTAGCATAAGACCTACGACTCCGTGTGTTTTTAACCGTTGGCTTTTATCTTATTTTATTGGATTGTCCCTCCTCCTGTTGGATGTTAGAAACGCAGAGTGCTAAGCAAATGTACGTGTTTCCCATCCCATCTAAAATCAAAATTCAAATCATTTGGCATTTGGCTGTTTTCCTCGGTTTCTTTAAAGGTACTACTTTGCATCTAAATTGAATATACTATTATTTCAGTCCAAGAGACAATACAAATCGAGAAAGTCCCAGTTTGTCAGTGACTTACGACAGGTCGGTGGTTTTCTACGGGTATTCCAGTTTCCTCCACCAATAAAACTGACTGCCACGATACAGCTGAAATATTGTTGAAAGTGGCGTTAATAACCATAAAACCAAACAAAAAACCAAACCACTGCTATCTTAGCAATTCGCGAAAACAAACCCGCGTGTGTCTTATGGTGTTATCCCCGCACTATACAACTTAGTTAAAAAAAAATAGAATATAAAATTTACGGTAATGTAAATATTATAACGTATAATAAATGTATACATTTACCTTGAAGGAATACATGTAATCAGCTTATTTCTTTCTTGATTGATACAGTAACGATAATATTAATGTTTCTTTCATAGAGAAGTCAAATAGCACCAAATCTCTCTTACACGAATAAACACAATTGTGAAATAAAATATGCTTAAAGTAACAAAATAGCTCGAATACTCCCTTTTATCCTATACCTGTTCTACTTGAACATGCACATTGCATTCATTTGGGTAATTATTTTATATATGCTGTCACGGACCCACCCTATGTCAAAATAGACAATCAAGGGTTTGTTATATAATTTCATTATTTAATTCAAAATATAAACGTGACTGGATTAAAGAGATTGTTCTGTAGGACAACCAAAATACAAATGCAGTGTTTAAAAATATAATTTGTATGTGTATTCGTTGTTATCCCCGTTTTAAAGCCTCATACACAAAAATCTTTTTATTTTAAGACTCTGCACTAATATTGTCTATATAAATGGTTCAACTCCTCCAAATATAAAATAGAACGTAACTTAGCAAAGTTGTGTACATGTATTTGAAAGTTGAAAAAATCACCAGAAACTTTTGCTCAATGTCTCAGGATTCACAAGGTGGGTGATAATATTATATGTAAATTCTTATTTTTATCTTTGGTTTAAGAATATCTTATTTCGAAAACATATGGTACACAAGACGAAGACAAACAAATCAAAAACACAACACAATAAGTGCAGATCACAACTCTACATAAATCAATAGAAATAACGCAAATAAGACATTTTGTACTGAACATATATATTGCTGCTAACAAGGAAACTACTGAACAAAGGGTTTCTCTTAGTTGAGTTGAAGTCATCACTTCGAAAGTTTTATGGTCGCCACCATAACTTGGTTGACTGCTATGAAATATCTGTGTCAGAAATTACCATGGATATGTTCCACTTGTCGTAAGCACTTGCCGGTCCTTTCCTCATTCATGACTAATCTCCAGGTTTGTAACTAGATTAACAAGATAGATGTCACTAGTAGAGAAGGAACTGCTTACCTATCCGGAGTACCTTAGTTTACCCCCGGTTAAAGTGGGGTTCGTGTTACTCGATCTTTAGTTTTATATGTATGTTTTATAGATCGTTTTTTGTCCTTTTGTACTTTTTCTTTTGGCCATTGTGTTTGTTGTCTGTTCTTCTTTGTAATACGGATTCTGATTACCCCTTTGATATCTTCAAACCTTTCTTCGTTTTGAAATTCCTCATGTGACAAACATTTTTTTATCTTCAGAGAGACTTTTGACGCACTCTCACATTTAAGGTTATCCTTAGAATAAATAATGCTACAGGTACAAACTTTCCTGCAAGCATGACAAAATGGCTTCGGAATTAGGAATCTGCCATCTACGTTATGATGTACAGTTTGATGACAACATGTATTTGAATGATGGATACACCATTGTTTAGCGGACATTTAGGGGCATTTGACCCACTATCACATTTAATGTTATCCTTCCAATAAATAATGCTTAAAGTAAAACTTGTCCTTAAGGGTGACAAAATGGTTTCTGAATTAGGGGTCCGACATCCTACATAAAGATGTACATTCACCCCCCACTCTGTATGATCAGTAACAATTATATCAACTGTATATATGGTAAAGTTTTATGATTTAAAGTATAAACAGATGTAATTTTGTAGTAATAGTCCAAATTAAAATCTGTAAAAACAATATAACCCATTAATTAATTAGATATTCTAGAAAATGATGGTAAAATCATTGAGTGTCTTCCTTGTTTGAATGGACTATTTTGTCTCCAACTAAATCGCTTCAATTCTGGATAAAGTTCTTCGAATACATCAGCTAAATTATAGATTTTCATAAATTTTCAAACTTTCTTTTTCCTTTGGGTTGCTTGTATCTATCGTTGTCAAAGGAGACATATTCATGGGAACAAGAAGTTCGTAAACCAAGACGTTTTAGTGCCTTATATAAAGAGTTACTATGTTGCAATCCCCCCCTTATTTTTGGTATCAAATTTTAAATCATTCCTACAGAGGATATTTAAATGTCATGTCACCTTGGCTTAGCGTGATGTACAACTGTTATTTGATAAAATATTTAAATACTAATAACGTTTGTGGTTTAAGCATAGTACAATGTGATCAACATTGCAGAACAACTAAACAAAACTCAACAATAGATGCATACAATTTAAAATCTTACGGTGAAAAATATCGGCTATATCATTTTGTAATTCTTGGAAAAAAAAAAATTTCTGACTGTAATAAAATTCGTGAAACTTAATCACGTTGTCTTGGTATCATTAAGATTTGTTCAATATTATGATTGATTTTATTCTGTTTTATTATTTTTATAATTAGTGTTTTTTTTTTGCATATTATGTACATTTCAATAATTCCAATAATACTCTTTCAAAAAACAATTTGACCAACTGCCTTCGCATTTCAGATTGACATTTTGCTATGTACTGAACATTATACATATCTTTCAAACCTTTTTCTGATTTGTAAAATGTTTGTAATAAGGGGAGGTTCATATTTGTATATTAATACTGAATAAATTAAACGAGTTTAAATAAGATTTAGTTACTGAAATTGCACGTTGGTAACTAAATAAATTAGTTTTAACATTATAACTTTCTTTAAACTTTACAAACGTCCTAAGTTGTCCTGATATATCAATCAAATCAGTACAAATACCCCTTTTTTATCGATTTATATAAACAATTGTTTGATTACCTATGGGGAGTTTATTATTGCTCCAAATACTGCTGGCGTTTGCATCATCAGAACTTAATGAAGGGGATCCATGGTGTTTAATGCCACTTTCAGCAATATTTTAGCTATATAGTAGCAGTCAGATTTGTTTGTGTAGGAAACCGGTGAAAACTACCGACCTAACAAATTTGATCATATAATGTTGTATCGAGTACACCTCCTCTGAGCGCGATTTGAACTCACAACGTTCGTGGTGACAGACCCTGAATGCATAAGTAGTTGTAAATTCAACTATCTTATGATCACGACGGCCCCGTGCCTTAACGTTAATTGTTTCTTGTGAAGTTCATTCCATGCATTAAGTATTTCTTGCCAGAAATGATTTTTCAATTTTTTAGTAGGGCCTAATTATCCTAAATTTGTAATATCGATATTCTCAGTAAATGGCAATAATTTAATGATTTTTAAGCTGATTTTCGAAATTCTTTTAAATCCACGCTAATTTTAGACCTTTGATGTACATATCTGGATTCACCATCTTAAGACCCCCAACACCGTGTGGTTATAATATAACATCCTTATCAACTTTGTCTGTGTCATTGTCCCATGTAGAGGAAACACTTTGTAGTTAAATTCTTTGATCAATGCCATACTTGGGATATGTAAGGCTAAACAAATAAATGGCTTAAACTTAGAAATAAGTGTTTTAAGGTTGTGATTTTACCTATTGGGCTTAAAATTTGAAAGGTCCAAAGTTTCATTATATGTTCTATCTCTTTGAACTTAGGCTTCAAGCTAAGAGAAACAAAAAATGGTACGTATACCAACTAAAAAGTGTATAGAGTGACAATCTAGTGGAACCCTATCCAATCCCCACTTTACACACATATAATCTTGACATCAGTAGTCAGTAGCAATATGCCAGGATCATCAGCGTATGGAGTTTACATTTCACAACTCATACGTTTTTCTAGAGCTTGTGCCCAGTACAATGATTTAATGGACAGAGCTCAGCTGCTGACGCAAAAGCTACTCAAACGTCATCACGATCTGCTTGACCGTTACGAAACATCCTACATTATGATGTATAGTTTGACAACATACTTTTGAACGATGAATAGATCGTGGTTTAATTAGTGGGCATTTAAGGGGCATTTGAAGCACTCTCACATTTAATGTTATCATTACAATAAATAACGCTATAAGTAAAAACTTGCCTTCAAGCGTGACAAAATGGCTTCCGAATAAGTGAGTCCGACATCATACGTTATGGTGTACAATTTGACATGCTTTTGAATGATGTATATATCCTTGTTTAGCGGACATTTAGGGGCTTTTGACGCACTATCACATTTAATGTTATCCTTACAATAAGTAATGCTAATAGTAAAACTTGCTTTCAAGCGTGACAAAATGGCTTCCGAATTAGTGGTTTGACATACTACGTTATAGTGTAGATTCACCCATGCTCTGTATGATCAATGGTTTTCCACAAACAATAATACGAATTCGTACCGACTAGAACAAAATTCATCTCAACTGTATATATGGTAAAGTTGTATGATTTAAAATATAAACAAATGTAATTTTGAAGTAATAGTCCAAAAACAATATAACCCATTAATTAAATATTCTGGAAAATGATGGTAAAAACATTGAGAGTCTTGCTTGCTTCAATGGATTATTTTGTCTCCAACTAAATCGCTTCAATTCTGGATAAAGTTTTCTGAATACATCAGCTAAATTATAGGTTTTCATACATTCTAACACTTTTGCTCTTGCCTTTGTGTTATTCATATTTGAATAATTACTTGTATCTATCGTTTTCAAAGGAGACATATTCATGGGATTAAGAAGTTCGTAAAGCCAAGACATTTTAGTGCCTTATAGAAAGATACAACGTGTGGCAATTTACCCCCTCCCTTTCCTTATTTTTGGTATCAAATTTTAAATCAATCCTACAGAGGACATTTCAATGACATGTCACCAGGCTTAGCGTGTTGTACAACTATTATCTGATAAAATATTAATATACTAATAGCGGTTTTTTGCTTAAACAAAATACAATGCGATCTACATTGCCGAACAACTGACAAAAAAGCATAGATAGATGTATACAATTTAAATCTCTAGGGTCATCAATATCCTGTATCTTATTTTGTAATTGTTGGGGAAATGTGTTCTCGGAAACATTAACCACGCAATTTAAAATCGTAGGGTCATAAATATCCGTTACATCATTTTGTAATTCTTGGAAAAAAAAATTTCTTGACTAAGAAAATTCGTGGAACTTTATCACGTTGTCTCAGTATCATTACAAGTTTCATTCAATATTATGATTGATTTCATTCTGCTTTATTATTTTTATAATGAGTTTTTTTT
>MJUT01028591.1:129702-141264 GCA_002080005.1 Gigantidas platifrons | reverse complement strand
GACAAAATACCAACCACACCGTCAGAACAATGTGAAGACAGACAAAATACCAACCACACCGTCAGAACAATGTAAAGACAGACAAAATACCAACCACACCGTCAGAACAAGGTAAAGAAAGACAAAATACCAACCACGCCGTCAGAACAAGATAAAGACAGACAAAATACCAACCACACCGTCAGAACAAGGTAAAGAAAGGTTTGGAGATACCAAAGTGGTAATGAAGGCTTAGAGTTAGAATTATGGTGATTCAACAAGTTTTAAGGTATATCATGGCGGGCAGTCTTATTGGTGGACGAAACTGGAGTATTCGGAGAAAGCTACACATCTGTCGTTTGTCACTGACAAACTTTTTCACATAACGTTGTATCGAGTACATTTCGTTTGAACGGGATTCGAACTCGCAAAGTTAGTAGTGATAGGCTAAGAAAAGAAAAAGAACAAAATATATTACTCAGAAAACTACAGATTGAACAACACAAATACCACTATATAGCACATGTGAACGCAGATGCTTTGGAAGGGTAAGTAGTTCCTGCTCCACATGTGGAACCCGTCGTGTTCCTCTTGTAACAAATCTATTTATTGAGATAATAACAATTACGAAGTTGGAAAATATATATCACGGAAAAGGCGCAAGAAACCTCCTTCAGATCAGCTTTTGTGGTTGGAATAGACAGGTTGTCTGTTTAATACAGGTCAAATTGACAAAGATTTTCAGGACTGGGACATTACTTGAAGTTCGGTTAATACAGAATTTCGTTTTATTGAAGGTTCGGTTTAGCCAGGTTTGAAAGTATTTTAAATTAACGTATTTCAAATCCATCGTTTTTTAATTAATATCTTTATGACAGGTTATACAGAGACGTATAGATGGACAAACCGACTTTTACCGAGGATGGTCTGAATATGAAGTAGGATTTGGTGACTTAACGAAGGAATTTTGGCTTGGTATGTATGACATCTCAACATATTTGAATAAATTGAATACTAATGAATTTATATGGTTGCAAGAGATAGATTCTAAGAACATTTTCTATGAATTACAAAACACAGTATGATTTTACATCATTGTATAGTGAACCGAAACCATCTTCTGTAATATTTTTAATTACCTCTGCATAGTTTTCTCCGGGTACTATTTCTTCAGTGACGTCAAAATATGTGTCACATCATATTTCATGTATGGGGTGTCTCATGAAGGATAATACTGTACTTTCAATAAAATATTAGTGAGAAAAAGAATCAAACACCGGTAAGAGGGCACGACGGAAAAATCTCAGACACCCGCGGGAAAGAGTTCTATTGGTCTCCAACTCGGCGGAGCCTCGTTGGAGACCAGAATTCTTTCCCTTGGGTGTCTGAGATTTTTCAGTCTTGTCCTCTTACCGGTGTTAGATCCTTTATGTTCTGATTGTGTAATGCTTCAAATAAACTCGAAAAATATTTCCGTTATATCGGGTCGGAAGATGGGAAAGTTACAATGGACTGTAGTCGTCTTCTATTCCCCCCCAAAATGCCAGTAATTTAAAATTTGAAATAACTTCAATGACAAATTACATATTTTTCAAGGAAACGAGAAACTTCATAAGATGACAGGACATGATTCATATCTTCTCCGCATAGAGTTGGAAGACTTCGAAAATAGAACCAGATATGCCGAGTACCAGTCATTCACAATAGGAAATGCTGAATCTAAATATAGACTCCAATTTAATGGATACTCTGGAGACGCAGGTTTGTTTACAAACATAAATCAACGATTATGAAAATTAATTTAAACAGTGGTGGTCAACAATTCTAAAAATATCATCAAAGCGAACAGTCATCACTCATCTCAAATCATTGAACAAAATCCAACGATTATTTATGATAAACATTTTAAGCAGTGATTGTCAAAAATTCCACAGATTGCACAAAAATGAGCAATTACATCTTACTTCGAATTAATTGAACATAAAAAAGATCAAGACATATATACGACGTTGCAAATCCTGGCCCCGGCGCCACAAAACTTGGGAATTTACTTAAGTCTGAGAATATTCTCAAATAAGGAAATACTCAAATTTGATTGGCTGAGAACACAGATGTGAACAAAAAAAGTTTTCTCAGCAAAGAGAATGTTTTGTGGCATCGGGGCCAGGTCCTTAATGCTGCGTGCTTAGCGGAGAAGCAATAAATATGAATTTAATAGTCCTTGGTTTGATCCGACCGGTGCTCGAACCCACGATCTACCGCACTCGAGGCGAGTACGCCACCGATACAGTTTTCAGAAGTGTCATGTTTCACCTAGAACACACAAAGCTATTAGATACAGTAGTGCAGTTTATTCTGATGGACATGAATGAGGTATTTTTTTCTAGCAAAACCATAATATCGGTTTGTAAAGAATATATTTGGCTAAATTATATTAAATGAAATCACATTTTTATTATCTGTATTTAACACAAATAAAAAACATAAAAATACAATTAAAAGTCCGAGATGAATTTAATGGATTTCTACGCAAATCGAAGGACAAACATTACAATGGTCAAAAGAAAAGGACAAACAACGATCTACAAAACATTACACAGAAAATTAAAGATCGAGTAACACGATCCCAATGGGCCACTAAAAACGGAACGGGGTGACATTGGGTGCTCCGGAAGGGTAGGTATTTCCTGCTCCACTAGTTACAACACCGGTGATAAGTCATAAATGAGGAAAGAACCGAGAAATGCTTACGACAAGTGGAACATATCCGAGGTCATTTGTGACACATATATTCCGTTACGGTTAACCAGTACAGGGTGGCGACCGTAAACTTTAAAAGAGTAGGCATCACAAAAACTAGATCTTTCGTCCCTACCCAACTTTATCAATGGTAATCAAAAGCTGTTGACACAACTGACACATCCCTTCCCTAGGTATATATTGTTCTGGTATTTTGTTAAATTTGTTCTTGTCCTGAATAAAGCAGAAATACTGCTCGCTGGTAGTTAAGGAATAATCAGTCGATCAATCAGTCAGTGAAATTTTTTTTTCTCGTGACAAGCAAAATCTGTCCTCCATAAGTCCAACCGAGGTACACATCGTAGCTTACTTTTGATTTCGTCATGAATATGATAATACTTTATTGCAAATTACACTCTTCAGGGTCAGGCAAAAACAAGAACAATTTAACATACATCATATATTAAATTATTTCAACAAGTGAAAAGATGACTCTCTGACCGGCGTGGACCTTATATCAATGCTACAGATTGTTTAAAAAAGGTACAAACTACTGGTAAAAGGGTTGAGTTCGGGTTAAGGAGGAAATGCACTTTCTGCAATGAGGTAAAATGTTCGAAGTCTGGGAAGTCTAACTTTATTATACATGTATAACTAAAAAACTGCCTACTTGACATTAAAGAACAATCAATCAATCCATATCTTTTTTTACCATATATAGGAGACAGTCTAAATCGACAAAATGGTATGAAGTTCTCCACGAAAGACCAGGACAACGACATGTGGGGTTACACTTGTGCTACGAGTTTCTGTGGCGCCTGGTGGTTTAACGAATGCCATGATTCAAATCTAAATGGAATGTATCTAGGTGGTAACCATGCCAGTCGTGGTGAAGGAATAGTATGGCGAACATGGAAAGGCTATCTTTATTCACTTAAATCAACGAAAATGATGATTCGAAGACAATAACAGAGCATCTGATGGACGTCACAGTAAAAGGGTTTCACAATTAAACAATGAAGTGTGACATTTTCTGGATATCACAGGAAATGGGTTTCAAAGTTGAACACTGACAGTGGGACTACACTAATTTTGCACATGTTTCTGTTAATATAGATAGACTAGTATAAAATGTACAAACAAATTATTACTTTTCCTAGATTATACAGCATTATGTTTATATAAAATAGAAATTTGTAGTTCATATATCATCTTCCATAGACAATGGCCCGGTGTCAACACAGTATCACTTTCAACAATTTTTCAGTTATATTGTGACGGTCAGTTTTACTGGTGGAGGAAACCTGAGTACCCGGATAAAACCACCCACCTGTCGCAGGCCACTGGCACTCTTTATCACATAATGTTGCATCGAGTACTTGTGTGGTGATAGACAATGATTGCATACATATACGTAGTTATAAATCCAACTACCATACGATCACGACCACGACAGCCTACATATTGCAAGTAAAAAAACTGAATGTTATGTCCAATTTCCGTCAACACCCTCGTAGATATTCAGGCAACGGTTTCACTAAAAGTCGTAAGTCGTAAACGTAGACGTAAGTGCACTGTAAATTGTAAACCTACGTGCACGTAGCAAAGCTGTCCATATTGTCTGCAGCCCCTTTTCAGGAAGAGAGACACGTGAAGAGACGGTGGATTTTTCTCTTTAATTCAGTTGCACCGCGCAACAAATACATTTCAACCTGCGTCAAATCATTATTTACTCGATCTTTAGTTTTATGTGTATGTTTTGTAGATCGTTGTTTTTCCTTTTGTACGTTTTCTTATGGTCATTGAGTTGTATGTTCTTCTTCGATATGCGGATTCTGATTACGCCTTTGGAATCTTAAAACTCTTGTTGGATCTAATTCTTCACTTCATTTATATATCAAGGCACCACATTGATGATTCTTAAAAGTATCTCGTTAAATTATTGAATGGGAAATTAAGAATGAATTACAACTCACTTTAGAGATTTCATCCTCGCTTTATTTCATTGGCAGGGGAGTTTTGCTATCTACAATTTTTAATGCGAAAATCAATTGAAGCGAGCAATAAATGTATTTCAAAATTAGGTGAATGTAAAATATGTAGAATTTGTTTTTTATGTGAACTTTAATCTAAATTCGAAAGTGATGAAGGAGGTAAACTCGATAGGCCTACACAGACAGTCAGACATATATACATGCTCAAGAAATTTAGGAATAGTTAAAATACCACACAAGCAAAAATCAATCGCAAAAAATATTTTTGGCAGGAAGATGGGTCCCCTGGCCAACGGTGCCCTGTGCTTAAGTACACCTAAGTACGATGGTAAATCCGGCACTGCCTCTCGTCGTAGATCATTGAACACAAACAAGAAATAGACCATAAATATGGCTATGGCATTGCAAATCCATGTCGTTGCTTCAGACAGGCACACACATGGTGTGGGGTTAAACTTGTTACTGTGATTTGACCCCCACCCTGACAATTATATCTCCAACATAGAACAGGAAGTTTAAGATCTGCTGGAATATGTTTGGCTCTCATAATTTATGTTTATTTTGACAACTGCATCAGTAAGGTATTGTCTATATCTAAGTATTACTTTGAATTCACAGGAACCACATCAATTGTGTAATGGTTAGCGTGGTCGCATCGAGTGCAGTAACTAAATCGTGCGTTCGATCCCTGATCGGGACAAACCAAAGACTATTAAATTGGTATTTGTTGCTTCTCCGCAAAGCACGCAGCATTAAGGAGAAAGAGCAAAGACTGGTTGGTGATGATGATAGTGGGGCAACTTATCTACCCGCGGACTGTTGTGTCAGTGAGCTAGCTCTATAAAAATCCAACTAAGCATGTTGGTCTAGGACAAAGTGAACCTCATCTTCATCTCCTTGAAAATTAACTTGTTCTCGCCATAATATAGCTCAAAATTGCTGAGTTGGAGTTAAACAGTAATCACTTACTCACTCACTGAATTCACAGGAATAAATTTTATGAACAGAATGAACTTCTATCTAACCAATATCATCTATCTAAAAAACAAAAAAAGTGTTTCATTTAATGCCGTGTGTAAACGTACTAATTTATCTAAATACACGTCAGAGAAAACCGAAGGGGTAATCAAAAGTGAATAATCTAGAGAAACTGGCAATTAGTCAGGACGAAGACAAAGCAGCAAACTAAAAAAGATGAATTAACTTTATAATATCTTCCAAATCCACATTTTTAATTTTTCCGTAAATGTGTGGGGTGTACACCCTCATCCAGGACCATCTAGTTAAGCGCCCCCTGAGATGTCTATGCGGTATATGTTACAAAGGAATAATAAAAAACCAGTTAAAACATACACTGATGTATTCAAACGGAAGTCCGACATAAAATGTGCAAAAGGTTCTAACGCAACACACGAAGGTTGACTTTCCAGGATATTCAATCTTCAATATATTTGTGATGCATACTCTCTTCTTTGCTTCCATTCAATTGTTGTTAAGCTGTAAATCAATGCTTTAAAAGTTCTAAACAATTAAACGTTAGAGAAAGCCGAGGAGGCAATCAAGAATGAACAGTCCAGAGAAACTGGCAACATTTGACACACAAGACGAAGACAAACAACACACAAAACCACAACAAGACGGGCAAGACGGATCCATCAGAAACCGGGATGAACCCTGGTACTCACGAAGCGTACGTAGTTCCTGTATCTGAAAATCATCATTCCGAATTTTTACATTTTCTATAAGCTGTTATTGAGGATTGCTTCGACATATTTTAATTAAAGAAAAAGGTCTCCGTTTTCTACGTCTTAATATTACAAAAAATTATCTGAGTAAAAATGAGTTGTTTTAAAATCCAAAGCAGCAGTAATACAAGTCGATGAAACATGGCTAAGCTACTCGGTAGTGGATGCGGAAATCTATAATGAGAATTATAGTGTTGAACGTTCAAACAGATCAAGAAACGGCGGGGAGTTTGTATTTATATCAGAAATGATTTAACCTTCTCTTTTTAGCAAGATAACAAAATCGAAGGTATGGAATCAACTTGGATAGAAATTATATGACCAAAAACCAAGCCAAGAATAGTGGGAGCGTGGCACAGACCACTCGAACAAAATTATTTTTTAATAACTTGAACAGATATTAAATAAACAGACGAGATTGTGTACAAATTATCATTGGTGGTTTTAATATTATGGTTTAAAAACAACACATCTCTTATATGTAAGTCTTGTAAAAATATTCTAGAAATGTTAAATTTTAAGCAGCTGATTAAAGATCCTACTTGTGTAGCACCAACATCAAGTCTTATCACAGACCACATTATCTGTAAGAACCAACTAACCGCAACTGTGGTGTACTGGTTAATTAGCATCTTCGCCTCGAATGTGGTAAATCATGGGTTGGAGACCCGGAAGGGTCAAGGTAAAGACTTAAAATTGGTATTTGTTGCTTCTCCGCTAGGCACGCATCCTTAAGGAGAATGAACAAAGACTGGTTGGCTCGGATTAAGATTAATGTGTCCGAGTGGGGCGATATGTCTACCTCCGGACGTTTGTTTCCGTGAGCCAGCACTATGAAAATCCAAGGTCTAGAACAAAGCGGACATCATCATCATATCATTGAAGATTAACTTGGTATCGCCATGATATAGCTGAACAATTACTGAAATGGCGTTAAACAACAATCACTCGCTAACTGTAATAACCAAAATAAAATACACCAAACCATGGTTATCTCTACATGTGTATGTGATCATTTCATAACATTTTGTGCAAGAAAATCACAAAAGAACAAATTGAAAAGCAAACCATAGCCATAATAAGATCGACTAAAAATTACAATAAAGAGGTACTTAATGATCAACTATATGCAATAAATTGGTCACATTTCTATTTGTGTAGACATGTTCAGGACGTATGGGAGAAATTTGTACCATTCTTCAATACAAGAATCGATGACATTGCTTCGTACAGAGTTTATAAAAATAAGACAGCAAACTGAACCATGAATGACAGCAGGAATAGAGACGACAACTTACAAACGTATAAAATAATAAACAAATAAACTCCCAAGCACGTCATTTTGTAAAATCAGGAACAATGTGTAGGTAGACGATGTGACATGCAAGATCGAGGAACATTTACCCCCCCCCCCCCCTTTCCCGCCAAGCCAAAAAAGAATCTGACAATAATTGAAATCCTTAATTGAATATATCTATTATTTCCATGACTACTTTTGCATAAATCCGATCTTTTTTTAATAGACAATTTAAAAATTAAAATTCAAATTAGAATTGTTCTTTACTCTTCTTGAAATCTACACTATCTTTATATTAATGAAAATGAAATGAACAAACATTAACAAAAGTTTAATATTAAGAGAAGCACAAACGAATTCACACTACAGCGGAAGTACACTATTATCCCATTCACTGTTGTTGTATTAGAATTATAACTATATGATAAGTATATTGTTTGTTTGTTTGGCTGATGGCGTTTAACGCTACCTTCAACAATATTACAGTTATATCGTGGCCGTTAGTTTTATTGGAGGAGGAAACCGGAGGAAACCACCGACCTGTCGCAAGTCACTGACAATCTTTATCACATAATGTCGTACATATCGCCCTGATCGATTGTTTGTTTTTTGTTGCTTGATGGTGCTTAGCGCCACTTTCAACAATATTTCAGAAATATTGTGGCGGAGAAAACCACCGAACTGTCTCAAGTCACTGACAAACTTTATCACATAATGTTGTACACCTCGCTTTGATCGAGATTCGAACTCCACAACATTAGTGGTGATAGGCAATGATTGCATAGGTAGTTGTAAATCCAACTACCATACGATCACGGCCATGACATTATAATTATAATTCTATAATAAACATATTCTTTGCTTACGTGATTTTAAAGAATTTTGACAATACCCTATTATTATCATTTTAAATACTTCTATTGAATAGAGTTTTGATATAGACAATAGCACAAAAAACTAACCACATGGTGTCCATACAGGATGGACGATTTTGAGCTCATCATGAAATTATAAAGTCTCTTTGTTTCTTGTGCACAAATTGTGAAGAATTTCGTAAACAAATTTGCATTATGAACACTTATGATTTCTGCTGATTTATTTTGATGACAATATGTGATTTATAGTTATTTGGATACATTTACCTTATGGATCTATAAGTGACTGAACACTACTCATCAACTCGTATCGTAAGTCGCATTTGTTTTTGTTTACAATACTCAAACGAATATTCACGAATACACATCAACTTTCTATACATAGTTAATGTTCAGTATTTATAAATGATATGACATGACAAGAAAGAAGAATAGATCCAAAAAGAAACTTAAAACAATGTCTACTCCAGAAAAACAAGACGCGTCCAATTCAGCACCAAACTTAGTCATGGATCTTGTTACGTCTACCCCTATTGAAATTAAAGCTGACCCTAAACGTAAACGGGACGACTTATCTTCCGTATCTACAAATGGAGATTCATTTTCGACAGATTTAGACTCTGATCAAGTCAAAATGAAAATTAAAAGTATAGTAGAGGAATCTGTTAAGGCCGCAACAGAAGCTGCCATTCATGCTGCTAAAACTGCCATGCAAACGGGTCTTGAAGCTCTATTTAATCACAAGATGGATATCCTTGAAAGTAGAATTTTCGAGTGGAAAAGCCTCAAAAGAACTTCTCTCCTTACAATCACAAACTAAAAACCAAAACGCTACAATAGGAATGTTCGCCAATCTCATTAGTGATGTCATATTCACTAATTTGCATGTAGTTAAACAAATAATTGGTTGGCAGTAAAACAATAACGTAATTGACAGGAAAGTAATCAATTTTTAAACTTTTATAACTTTTTTATTTCCAAACCAATTTTAGTTCTGTTAATTGTATTAGAGACTTAAGAAAATTCATATTGGTTCTGTCAGTTTAAATTTTTTTATTTTGATATGGTAAAGTCATAATTCTAATATGAAATAGTGCATATTTACACTTCAAAACTACACAAAACCAGATTGAATTTCCAATCTTTTTATTCTGAATATTTTTATCAAACCTTCGATGTGAATAAATTATTGCTATATAATTTTCATTTCTGAAAGAATTATTAAATTATCGTAAATAACAAAATAATAATGACAATTTAAAGTTGAGCCTTCATTGAAAGACAAGCGAAATTTTTGATTTCCTGCCAACCACACAGGTAAATTTTCAAGCCTGTGACATCACGGCAAACATCACTATAGCAGGTCTTCAAGCTCAGCTGAAACATATCCAGATTAACTTGAAACAGTGTCAGGTTGAACTTAATGATAATGCTCAGTACACTAGGACAAATACTGTTCGTATATTTGGTTTGGAACAAACTTACTTTAAAATGAAAATATCTATGAACGTATTCAGAAATTGTTCTCTGAAAAGTTGAAACTGACAAATAATAGATGTTGAGGTTGCGCATAGAGTTGGACCTGTCAACCATGAAGGTGGTACCATTAATAAAACCAGACCTGTTATCTGTAAACTTCTCCGTCGCACTGACAAAATGAAAGTGATTTCAGTCCGTAGACAGTTGAAAGGTCAGGGAGTTTCTGTCAGTGATGAACTAACCAAATACAACTTTGAACTACTTAAAAAACTACAGGAGCATACACTTATTCAACAGGCTTGGTCGGACAATGGGAAGATTTTTGCAAAAAATAAAAACAATGTTATCAAAAGAGTCGTTGATATTATGAGTGTTGACACTTTATTTGGTTGATTTTGGTCTTACTGACCCATGTTATCCACTATTCAGTTTTAACCTCCGTCTAACATTACCTGACTGATCGATCGTATAATCAAAACCTCAAAGTTACCTCACTTTTTTTTTTTTACCGCTGTAGCATATATTCACTATGCATTTCAAGTAATTGATCCCTTAAATAATCACAATTTGGTCAATTGTTACTTCCAAGTTACATATCTTTTCTTTGTCTTGTGTCACCCCTTTTATTATACACTTCAAGAATTGAACAAAATAACTGATAGTTATGACTGATTTCTCCTATCTGGAAAATTTAAAATAAATTTTAGAAAACCCCGTTATCCAAAATATTGTAGCGCGCCAGGGGTTGGGTAGGTGTACCCAATGGCAACTTCAGAGTTTAATTCTGCTTACTATTCAATATCCAACACACCTGTGACACCAATCACAGGGAAACAATTCAAGATAAGATGAATTTTTTTTTACAAATAAATCTGAGTTTTATTTGAATTAGCCTCTCTTTTATGAATGTGATAAAGTAACGGTCACTTAAATATATGGGCGCCTAACCAGGTCTAAGGGAGATAATCAAAGAAATTAGCCTCTTAAAAACTGATCAAATAAAGGGATGAAGGGGTGTGAACTCTTCTTGCAAGCAAGTCTGTGTAAAAGAACGCACAGCTTCTTTCGTGTGTTTAATGGAAATCAATAACCAAATATGGAGGATTAACACTCCAACAAGGCTGGTTATATTAGAAGCACATTAACGACACTCAAGAAGTGAGTTTAAAGGACTGAGCACCACAGACTATTTTACAAGAACAGGAACTATCTAGCAGTCAACCAGTCTCTTGTTTTGACACGACAAGAGGGTCTGATATCTTACGAGACAGCTGGAGGAACCAAAACAAACAGTTGGACCACAAGCCAAGTATTAAATGGGAGAGGATTCTTGAAGAACAATGAAGTCAATAAAGTGAGCAAATGTTATTTTACTTTCTTTTAAGTTTCTCATATCAGTTGACATTCATATAACAATAAGATTTCTATAACAACTAACTATTTACAGTAATTTG